>JAWPHD010005118.1:45000-170389 GCA_037043455.1 Cyrtodaria siliqua
GTAGTAGCAGTAGTAGTAGTAGTAACAGTAGTAGCAGTAGCAGTATTAGTAGCAGGAGCAGTAGTAGTAGCAGTATTAGTAGCAGGAGCAGTTATAGTAGGTAGTAGTAGTAGCAGCAGGAGTAGCAGTAAAAGCAGTAGTAACATTAGTGGTAGTAGTCGCAGTATCAGCAGCATCAGTAGCAGCAGTAGTAGTAGCAGTAGCAGTAGCAGTAATAGTAGTAGTAGCAGCAGTAGTAGTAGTATCCGCCGCAGCATTAGCAGTAGTAGTAGCATTAGTAGTAGTAGCAGTAGTAGCAATAGTAGTAGTAGCAGTAGTAACAGTAGTAGCAGCAGTAGTAGCAGTAGTAGTAGAGCAGTAGTAGTAGTAGCAGTAGTAACAGTAGTAATAGCAGTTGGTAGCAGCAGCGGTAGCAGTAGCAGTAGAAGTAGTAGAGATAGCAGTAGTAGTAATAGTAGCAGCAGTAGCAGCAGCAGTAGATATAGTATCAGCCTGCTACTGCTACCGCTGCTGGTACTGCAGTTGCTACTCTACTACTACTGCTACTACTACTACTGCTACTATTGCTACTACTACTGCTACTTCTACTGTTGTGGCTGCTAATACTACTACTGCTACTGCTGCTACTACTACTACTACTATAAATTCTACTACTACTAGTGCTGCTACTACTGCTACAGTAGCAGCAGCTGCAGCAGTAGCAGCAGTAGTAGTAGTAGTAGTAGTAGCAGTAGAAGCAGTAGCAGGAATAGCAGTAGCAGTAGAAGTAGCAGAAATAGCACATCAACTGCTTCAAATGCTGCTGCTACTTCTATTGCTACTGCTACTACTACTGCTACTATTGCTACTACTGCGGCTGCTACTACTGCTACTCCTGCTGCTACTGCTACTACTACTACTGCTACTACTGCTGAAGAAGTAGAAGTAGTAGCAGGAGGAGTACTACCAGCAGTAGTAGCAGTAGTAACAGTAGTAGTAGCAGTAGGAACAGCAGCAGTAGCAGCAGCAGCGGTAGTAGTAGCAGGAATAGTAGCAGTAGCTATTTCTGCTACTACTACTGATACTGCTACTACTTCTGCTACTACTGCTACTACTGCTACTACTGCTACTACTACTATTGCTACTGCTACTACTACTGATACTACTACTACTACTGCTGCTTCTGCTACTGCTGTTGCTGCTACTACTGCTGTTGCTGCTACTACTGCTACTATTATTGCTGCTATTGCTGTTGCTGCTACTACTACTACTACTGCTACTCCTACTACTGTTCCTACTATTGCTACTGTTCCTACTACTGCTACAACTATTACTACTACTACTATCGCTGCTACTGCTACTACTACTACTACTACTACTACTAAGAAGTAATAGTAGCAGTAGTAGTAGCAGAAGAAGTATTAGTAGTAGCAGTAGTGATAGTAGCAGTAGTAGCAGCAGTAGTAGTGTAGTAGTAGCAGCAGTAACAGTAGTAGTAGCAGCAGTAGCGGTAGTATCAGCAGCAGTAGCGGTAGTAGTAGCAGCAGTAATAGCAGCAGTATAAATAGTAGTAACAGCAACAGCAGTAGTAGTTACGTAGTAGTAGCAGTAGTAGCAGTAGTAGCAGCAGCAGCAGCAGCAGTAGCAGTAGTAATAGCAGAAATAGCACTTCAACTGCTGCGAATGCTGCTGCTACTTCTGTTGCTACTGCTACTACTGCTGCTGCAACTATTGCTGCTACTGCTGCTACTACTACTGCTACTACTACTGCTACTACTACTGCTACTACTACTGCTACTACTCTACTACTACTGCTGCTACTGTAGCAGCAGTAGTAGCAGTAACAGCAGTAGTTGTAGCAGTAGTAATAGCAGTAGTAGCAATAGTAGTAGCAGTAGCATCAGTAGTCGTAGCAGTAGTAGTTATAGTTGCTGCTGCTGCTGCTTCTGCTGATGCTGCTGCTACTGTTATTGTTACTGCTGCTACTGTTACTGCTACTACTACTACTGCTGCTGCTGCTGCTGCTACTGCTACTGATACTACAACTAATGTTACTGCTCTTGCTACTATTACTACTACCACTACTGTGTTGCTTTTACTACTATTGCTACTACTACTACTACTACTACTACTACTGCTACTACAAGTGTTATTTCACCTGATATTACTACTTATATTGCTACTACTGCTGCTACTACTACTACTACTCTTGCTACTACAATGCTGCTCCTACTACCACTATTGCTACTCCTACTACTAGTACTACTTCTACTGATACTACTACTATTACTACTGCTACTATTGCTACTGTTGCTACTGTTCCTACTACTGCTACAACTATTACTACTACTATCGCTGCTACTGCTGCTGCTGCTACTACTACTACTACTACTTTTGCTGCTACTACTACTTCTACTACTGCTGCTACTGCTTCGGCTACTACTACTACTAAGAAGCAATAGTAGCAGTAGTAGTAGCAGAAGAAGTATTAGTAGTAGAGGTAGTGGTAGTGGCAGTAGTAGTGTAGTAGTAGCAGCAGTAACAGTAGTAGTAGAAGCAGTAGCGGTAGTAGTAGCAGCCGTAGCGGTAGTTGTAGCAGCAGTAGCAGTAGTAGAGGTAATAGCAGCAGTAATAACAGTAGTAACAGCAACAGCAGAAGTAGTAGTAGTTACGTAATAGTAGCAGTAGTAGCAGCAGTAGTAGTAACAGCAGCAGCAGCAGTAGTAGCAGTAGTAGCAGTAGTAATAGCAGAAATAGCACTTCAACTGCTGCGAATGCTGCTGCTACTTCTATTGCTACTGCTTCTACTGCTGCTGCTACTATTGCTGCTGCTACTATTGCTGCTACTGCTTCTACTGCTGCTGCTACTATTGCTGCTACTACTGCTACTTCTGCTGCTACTACTGCTACTACTGCTGCTACTACTACTGCTACTGCTACTACTACTGATACTACTACTGCTACAACTATTACTACTACTACCGCTACTACCGCTACAACTACTACTACTGTTACTGTTGCTATTGCTACTGCTCCTACTACCGCTACGACTATTACTACTACTACCGCTACTACTACTACTACTACTAATGTACCTGTTACTACTGCTACTACTACTACTACTACTATTGTTACTGCTACTGCTCCTACTACTGCTACGACTATTACTACTACTACCGCTATTACTACTACTAATGTACCTGTTACTACTGCTGCTACTACTACTACTACTGTTGTTAATACTACTACTACTACTACTACTAGTACTACTACCGACGCCACCGCCACCACCACTTATTATATTATTATTATTATTTCGGTCCAAGATCAGATAAAACATATAATTTACATATATCTCCGCGACAAAATGGTTAACGATGTTGCGTTGTAAAAGTTCGGCTCTCCCCCCTCGGGTACTATCCCACTGGGAGCTCGACTTGTGAGGAAGTGTCGATTCTTACGGATGGCGAGAGGTGTGCGGTACTGATTCTACCCAGGAAAAGTGGGTGGTCTGTCTCCACCACAAAAAATCGACCATCATATATAATGTGTGATGAAAATGCACATGTGTTGAAAAAGACGTAAAACACCATACAAACAAACATATAATTAACATCAATGAACGTGGCTTACTACAGGCATAATTACTGGACATGTTACTTGCCGCAACATATGTACATATCAGTTACTTGCCACAACATATGTACAGATCAGTTACTTGCCACAATATATGTACAGATCAGTTACTTGCCACAACATATGTACAGATCAGTTACTTGCCACAACATATGTACAGATCAGTTACTTGCCACAACATATGTACAGATCAGTTACTTGCCACAACATATGTACAAATCATTTACCAATGTTGTCTAAGTTGTAATCAAAGAGTAGTACCTCGGTCGACTTAAATGAAACTGCATACAATCTCGTTTAAACGTTTTCATATAACACATTGACTATAGCTGTGTCTGTATTTACAGGAACCACTACATCAATTTTACTCTGTTCTTTGTGGAGAAAGAAGCAACTTCATCACAGATCATTGGCGTCATTGAGAAATCCGCCCCAAAGGTAGAGAACGAGAGTCAAACTTTAGCTCTAGTGGATAAGTTCGAGGTAGAGTTAGACAGTGTGCAAGTGACCATGGACCGAAGGCTGGAACCAGAAACATTCAACAAAAAGACAGTAGAAGAAACGCGCATTCCAGAAAAACGTAAATCAACGGCGGCTCCCATTTCTCGCGGTACGTGTCCGTCCGTATTTATATTTTAGCTAGCTAATCACTATCCTACGCTTGAATCTGTCATATTGTTGTTGCGTTACATCTGAACTGGAAATTAGTATGCAATTAAATGTGTCCAAGAATTCGTTTTAAAACAGCCCAATCATTTCACAAGTTCTCGAGGGTCACATTGTAGTCCACTCACTTTACATGTTCTCTCGTTTGTTATTGCGCAGTCGTGTCATGATATACTAAAGGGCAAAAGACTCGAGAGTTTCCGATATGTATTGTATGTATACTATGCTGCTGTTAATCGAATGGTACATGGCTACATTAGACTTTTCCTTTCGGAAAAAAGACGAAAATAACACATAACATTCCAAATGTTATTCCTGCAAGGTTTCATTATTGATAGAATACGCGTTTTGCTGAAGTAGGTGAGCAAACTTAGGATGTAAAAGTGTGCAATCTATTTACATTACATACAGTACATTACATACAGTACATTACATACAGTACATTACATACAGTACATTACATACAGTACATACAGTACATTACATACAGTACATTACATACAGTACATTACATACAGTACATTACATACAGTACATTACAGTACATTACAGTACATTACATACAGTACATTACAGTACATTACAGTACATTACAGTACATTACATACAGTACATTACAGTACATTACATACATTACATACAGTACATTACATACAGTACATTACATACAGTACATTACATACAGTACATTACATACAGTACATTACATACAGTACATTACAGTACATTACATACAGTACATTACATACAGTACATTACATACAGTACATTACATACAGTACATTACAGTACATTACAGTACATTACATACAGTACATTACAGTACATTACATACATTACATACAGTACATTACATACAGTACATTACATACAGTACATTACATACAGTACATTGCAGTACATTACATACAGTACATTACATACAGTACATTACAGTACATTACATACAGTACAGTACATTACATACAGTACATTACATACAGTACATTACATACAGTACATTACATACAGTACATTACAATTACATACAGTACATTACAGTACATTACATATATTACATACACACAGTACATTACATACAGTACATTACATACAGTACATTACATACAGTACATTACAGTACATTACAGTACATTACATACAGTACATTACATACAGTACATTACATACAGTACATTACATACAGTACATTACAATTACATACAGTACATTACAGTACATTACATATATTACATACACACAGTACATTACATACAGTACATTACATACAGTACATTACAGTACATTACATACATAACATACAGTACATTACATACAGTACATTACATACAGTACATTACATACAGTACATTACAATTACATACAGTACATTACATACAGTACATTACATACAGTACATTACATACAGTACATTACATACAGTACATTACAGTACATTACATATATTACATACACACAGTACATTACATACAGTACATTACATACAGTACATTACATACAGTACATTACAGTACATTACATACATTACATACAGTACATTACATACAGTACATTACATACAGTACATTACATACAGTACATTACATACATTACATACAGTACATTACATACAGTACATTACATACAGTACATTACAATTACATACAGTACATTACATACAGTACATTACATACAGTACATTACATTACATACAGTACATTACATACAGTACATTACAATTACATACAGTACATTACATACAGTACATTACATACAGTACATTACAGTACATTACATATATTACATACACACAGTACATTACATACAGTACATTACATTACAGTACATTACATACAGTACATTACATACAGTACATTGCATACAGTACATTACATACAGTACATTACATACAGTACATTAAATACAGTACTTTACATACAGTACATTACAGTACATTACACACAGTACATTACACACAGTACATTACATACAGTACATTACATACAGTACATTACAGTACATTACATACAGTACATTACATACAGTACATTACGTACATTACATACAGTACATTACATACAGTACATTACATACAGTACATTACACACAGTACATTACACACAGTACATTACATACAGTACATTACATACAGTACATTACATAGTACATTACACACAGTACATTACACACAGTACATTACACACAGTACATTACATACAGTACATTACATACAGTACATTACATACAGTACATTAACATACAGTACATTACATACAGTACTGAAATGGCTCAAATTTTCAAAGCGGAACATTTATGAATTTCGTTTTATAAAAGTGCACTAACTAACTGCCACCTCTTTTTTTTCTTCAAAACATCTAGGGATTTCTCTGGAATATTGCATAGAATAAAGTATCCAATATATAAATTGTACAGCGGAAATTCCCGAGATCAAGTTCATATATAGCTGCGTATTTTACCAATCTGTGAACTGTTTTCTGATTGAATAATATGAGAACAAAGACATGTGTTCGTTTCTTGTATATTAGATTTAGACAGACCTAAACCCACGGACAAGAACATTAACCTGCCGGCCACACCCACTGGCAAACCAATCTCCACCGATAAGCCAATAACAACGCCTGCGGCACGTACGGCAAGTCCAAAGAAAATACCACCAGCCGATAGACCAGGTACTGTCCCACGCTTTTAGGTCACAAGTTTTTAGTAGGCCAAGTTATTAAAATATTCAAAAAATGAATATGAATACTTAAAACCATCTATATGAAATACTATCTTTGTATATAATATTAGTAAGTAAAAAAAACCAGGTTCATTTAATATGTAAATGATAACATCGATTTACTAAACCAGCTGGGGCGCTTTCATTCAATCCTTTTCTTTGAAAAAAAACAAACAAACAATACAAACAAAACATATTCAAATAATATCGCTAATTGCAATGGACAACTATTTGAAAACGCATTTGCCTTTTGCAGTCGTCTCTATAAAGTTTTTCACAATTGCCCATGTTGTATGTTGTCTACTTTTTTGTTTTTATCTGTTTGTTTACATTCCGGGGAATTACTTCTTAATTGCGACATAAAAGCCCTACCGTACCGTACTCACGGTACCATCGTATTGTACCGCTCTAAAAAAAATAATATCGAAATAGCTGGTGCTCTGGTACATTCGCTTATGTTTTATGTTTGGGATGTATAAACGGTGAGGAATACAGTCTGCTTAAATTACTAGGCAAACTCTTACACTAAAATACTTACCTACATCTTTACTTAGTAAGATTGTATTTATTTCAGTGTACTTATGGGAACCATGTAAGGAATACAAGGGCGAGTACTTTCCACATCCAACAAAGTGTGACATGTTCTTTCAATGTGCAAACGGACAGACGATCACACACAAATGTACACACGACCTTCTCTATCATTGGAAAGAACTAACCTGCGTTTCCAAGTAAGTTGTGTTGTGATACATATTAAATGACAATACGTATTAAATCAACTCCAGATGATTTTGTTGGGAATATTAGTATAACTTTGTTTTTGAATGACATAAAAGGGACACATGGCACTCTTGATTTGTTTTAAGTAGCGACGTCCCGTTAGTTTTTCAACATAGCTTGCACTTATATTATTAGAAAAATAAAAAGCAAATTATTTTTATATATACTCTGTAAAAGAAGTTTTGGACCATGGCAGTGTTCGAACCCGTACAATGATCGCTGAACCATGACATTCGACCATAACCATTATTATCTCAGTTGATAATTCACAATAGATCAACAATCAACAATGATTATCGTTTACAATGAAAGTTTGCGAAAAAATAATAATCTTTTTATTGGTTACTCGAATGTGTCCGTAACTGTTACTTTGTATGGACTTTGCAACATTTTTTACAGACCCTTTGTGTGTTCGCGATATTTTTTTAAAATCAAATCTTGTTTGGAATTTAATGTTTCTGGTATCAAATTAACCGGGTAGGGTAGACTTTGGTTACTAAAAAAAGATACTTAAATTTTGTCCACTAGTTTTATTTTTATATGACTTTATATACCCTGGTCCAAAACTTTTTTTACCGAGTATATTACTAACTTTTGTTGATGTATACCCGTGCGCAAAACTACGGGATATTGTTACGCCAAATGTGCTTTGTCTTTAAGTTCGAACTATAAAGCTTTGGTTTATTTATTTATTTAATGCTTTTTGGATGCTTCCGCACTTTGCAAGTTCAAACTATAAAGCTTTGGTTTTGTTTGCTTTTCGATTTACGCCGAATGTACTTCGTCTGTAAAGCTTTGTTTTCAAAGTTGTTTGTGTTTTTTTTCTTCAGATTTATGCCGAATGTACTTTGTCCGGACGCGAGCAAGGCCCCTCCTCGTCCAACGACAACCACGACAACCACGACTACACCGACAACCACGACAACCACGACTACGCCACAGCCTAAAGCTTCCTCGTCTGATGGAGGCGATGTATCTCCACCCACAATTTCATTACCTACAACCACAAGGACGACTAAACTACCCATAAATGGCTCTCTCACAGCTATAGCGGGCCGATATCAAGGAAGACCTAGTAAGATAGTTCACTACTTTTGTTAAAGGCACTAACCCACCAAATAACGGCAAAAATGACATTACGTTCGTTTATCCAAACAAATGTGTCAATTACAAGAACACGTTTATTTACGGGTACTTAAAATATCCGAAACTCAATATGAGTAAAAATAAATCATATTGTGTCAAAAGAGTTCGGATTTTTAAATACATAAGTTCTATATATATCTGTACAACTCATGGCCAGTAGGTTCAAAAATGGTATACATATGTTGTAAACTTCGCCTTTGATGGCGGAATAGGGACTTTAAGAGATTGATTTTAGTGTTATCATCGTAAAATTCCAACTGCCTAACTATTTTGAAGTCTTAAAAAAGTTGCCCCGACTACAAATCAGTAGTGTTATTACTTACTGGTCCTTTGGGATCATCAAGCCCATCTGTGTGCCGTTAAAGTAGAATATCGCTTAAGCGGCTGCTAGGAGGCGTGAGAGATTTTGCACTCTATCATGGCCGTACCTCGCGATCACGTATAGCAGGGCCGTACCTCGCGATCATGTATATCAGCGCCGTATCTCGCGATCACGTATATCAGGGCTATACCTCGCGATCACGAATATCATGGCCGTACCTCGCGATCACGTATAGCAGGGCCGTACCTCGCGTTTTTGTTTTTTTTGTTGTTTTTTTAAAAATAGAAATGTTACCTTGAAGAAAATAACCTTATTTTACACTTCTAATTGGTTTTAAATTGTTTGAACAATAGTGTATTATTGCACGTTGTTGGTATGAAACGCATTGTGTCTGAAAGCTTATGTATGTTCATATATAACATATTGTGTAATTGTTCACAGAATACCCCGTTGACCCATGTTTGAATGAAAACGAGCCGGGTAAACTCTACGCCCATCCAGAAGACTGTGGAATGTTCATCCAGTGTGTTAACAGTAAAGTGCAGAATATGAAATGTCCACCAAGTCTTGTGTTTGACCCCGTGGACAGTACGTGTAATTTTCCTCAAAACAAGGATCTGCTTTGTCCAGATATACGACCGTGTGAGGGTAAAGACGATGGTTATTTTCCACACCCGTATGATTGCTCCAAGTTTATACAGTGCCAGTTTAAGAAGGAACTGGTTTTATCCTGCAATGGTCTCGTCTGGAACGAGCTTGTTAACAGTTGTGTTCATAGGACATCAGAAACAGTATGTCCTACCGACCCTAAACAATAATGGCGGATGAATATGTATAACGGTGTGTAGAAGGTATGAAGATATAAGGCTATGTGTATGTGTGAACATATAACGGTGTGTCTAGGTGTAAACATATAACGATATGTGTAGGTGCGGACGTGTAGGTGTATGTGTAGAATATGTCAACGTATAACAATATGTATAGGTATGATTATTATTAGTTACACAGATATCCAGCAGGGTGTGTGAAAACATTCCAGCCTGTTTGATTTCATTTCACCCAGAGGCGAATGTATCACTATTTCCGAGCGATATTGATAGATATAATTGCAATTATTTCCCTTAGATTGGATCAAAATTTAAAATGTTTTTGCGACTCGGGACGAGTACCATGATAACACAGGATATAATAGAATTCGTAGAAAAATAATGTTAAATAATTAGTTTCTTTAGCTGTCCGTCATTCTGATTTTAATTTTCAGTTGGTCGCCGCCGGTAATATGGTATGGTACACTTTGGCTCTTGACCAATCATTTAAGAAATGGTGATAAAAAACATCAATATATTTGTATGTGTGATCATATAACGATGTGTGTAGAAGGTGTGAAGTTTTAAAGAGATTTGTATACGATATAAACATAACGATATGTGTAGAAGTTGAACATATACTAAAGGAAAAAGAAACGCATAATGGGTATTTTCGCTATATATTGTATGTTGAATATGCTACTGCTAATCGAATGGTACAGGGCGACATTAGGCCTGTCCTTTCGGAAAGAAGGTTTAAACAGCACCGAACACACAAATAGTTACCCCTTTAAAGTTTCGTTATCGCCAGAATGCGCATTTGGCTCAAGCAGGTGAGAAAACTTAGGCTTTAACCGTTGCAATCTCTTAAGCCATTTCAGAATAGTGTTTAATGTTGACTTTTTTCAAGCGAAACTTCAACATTTATGAATTTTGTATAACAAAGTATACTTTGATTAAAAGTTCTACTACATGAGAGAGTTGTCCTTTCTGTAATTAGTTGTAGCCCCTTTTTGTACAAAACACATTGAGATATATCTGGAATATTACGTGGAATTATGTGTGTATAATAGTGTAGTATAGGCATTTTTTTGATTATGCGTTTATTTTTCCTTTCAGTATATAACAACACATGCGTAGAAGGTATATTAACATGTATTGTATACTTTCATATTGTCCCGTTTAGTTTGCGTTGAGCTAAGTTTGCAATATTCTACGATATTGCACACATTGATATTGCACGGGAACTTTTGCTCGTGCTTGCTAACAGCCGCAAAAATAGAAATAAGGAACTACTTTCAAATAAAAATAACGGAATCCTTCCTATAGTGTCAACAAAAAAATACGTGTTGTTTTTTTCAACCTTTTATTGCAAAAATTGATAAAATAATTGAAATGGTCACTCACCCACTGTTTTTAACGTTATCGAATGGTAAACAAACTTTAGAAAATTTCTTGATGTTTTTAATGACGTCATCCCACGTCGACGTCGTTTTCGCGCAAAATAATCATCCACACAAAATGAAACTGAATGACAAGATCAAAAGCTATAAAATTAACACAAATACAATGAAAAGTAATAGTCATACAATTAACATTGATCGAAAACAATATGAAAGTATACAATAAAATGGTTATTGAATTTGTATGGCTAAATATTACTTGGAACTCGTTGTTTTGGCGCAGGACGACTCGCCAGCTCGTCGTTCTTTGCCAAAACAACTCGTTCCAAGTAAAATTTAGCCATAAATATTCAATAACCTATAATATGTGATAACATAACGGTATACATATTAGTGCAAAGGCTACTTGTATAGAGAGTCTGTGTAAACACGAACAATGCATAATGAAATGTCAAGACATTTAATGTAACGATAATTAAGAAGATATTCCACAAGCAATACATGTAGTTAATATGGATACATAACGAAAGCAACCACAATATCTTGCAGCACTCACGTTTATTAGCAAAATAAATATTCGGTATATATATATGTATATTTATTGATATATTTTTAATTGACAGGATAATCACTGTGTAATCGTCCATTTGTTCGTAATCTTCATATGTGCAAAATGCTTACTCTGTGCTATATGTATATTTATCACATAACTTACGGTGTGTGAGTGAAATAACACCATTCTATATTTTCGATATACCACTAGTTATATATGCCAATAAGCCTAGTATGCGCTGTCAAAAAACAGTAATGACTATGATCCAATTCCCACGGTTTATGTCGGTTTCGTGTGTTACAGCGACATGCAAAATGCAATAAAAGTCGATATGTGAGTTATGCTAACATTCATTATTGAATTTATTAAACGAGTTTAATTATATCATTATATCATTTTGCCAACTCGTTTAATAAATTCAATAATGAATGAGTACTTATGTAAGATCCTCTATATATAATTGCGGACAATGAATACGCATCACAAAACAAATTATTTTAAAAGTTAGAATTTGAGGTACTTTGGACAAAATATGATATTATCCATAAAAAAAAAGTCGACATGTACTATTTTTGACGTGCATATCTGGATTTAGTGCATTCCACATTAGTGTAATGAAATGCATGTGCATTTCTGATTTTCTTCAGTTACATCGTGCAAAGAAATCATGTTCTCAAAACATTCACGGCATAATCCTGTCGGACGTCAAACAATAAAAACCCAATGGAATTTATTCCGAGAAAGATTAATGCAGCTTGAAACTAAGTGGATCAGTTTCCTTTTTATGAATATCCATAGTAAACAATGTTTAATGGCAAGGTAAATAACTGCGTAACTGCTTGTCATAAAAACCTCCCAATAACCTGTGAGACAAGTTAGGTATGAAAATTCTTAAAAAAAATAATATGCAAATTGCCGTGTAGGTAGCTCATTGAAATTTGAAATATTGGAATATTGGCTCAGCAGTTTTATTCCAAATGGTTTGCGAATAATCCAACAGCATAAACACATGGAGTTCATGGTGCGTTTTCACTGACCGTCAGTATGGAAGGGAACCACCCGGGTGAAATGAAACGAAACAAAATGGTGTTTTACGATATGAAATAAAATGCCGTTTACGCCCCGTTAACACATTAGATTAGGTTATATAGGGACAGTAACCTTAGAGGGAGATGAGACGAAGAATGAAGTTGTTCATCCGACATGCCTCCGCCACAGAGCGAATCCACGCGGGACATGTCTCAGCCCCAAAGGCAGTATCCACTGGATTACAGAGGACGCCCACTGGATTGCAGAGGACGCTGGAAACATGATAAAGGTTGTGTGTTCTAGGGACAGCCACCTTAGAGGGAGATGATAAGGATGAACTTTTCCATCAGACAAGCCTCCGCCAGGAAGCGAATCCACGCGGCGCAGAGGTATGTAGCTCCAAAACCATTGCCTTACCCACTGAGCTACTGGGAACAGGTTCAAACGTTGTATTTTCTTCATGTGACATTTATGTTTCTTAGTGACAAATGCAAATTACATACACCACATTGAAACGTGCAAGAGTCACACATTTTAATAGGTGTATTGTATTTTCCACAATATACAAAGTGTGAAATAACTTTGTGTGATATATGCACATTACAACATTGGAACTTCTCGATGTCCGTTTGTTGCATATTTCTTGCTTTATAATGTAATTCATGCAATGTGAACAGTATGAAAACACAGGTTCCGACAATAGACTTTAAAACTGCATAAAGAACTACTAGTTAGTGTTGGGAATCGGCTGAAAATTCATGATCGATCATCAGAACATTTAACCGACCGATAATCGATCATTAATCGATTAAACATGGCTGCTATGAAAGACAAATGTAAGCCTTTTTCAAACTATAATGAAGAAAATAATCACATTTCATGTATGTTCTGGTAATAAAGGAACTGAATGAAACTGACCAACATATATTTTAAAAAATAAGTTGTGATATTACCCACTTATAAATATGTGACTTGTTGCAAAATTACAGCTCATTTATTTTCTTGTATATTTTAGTACAAGAGAATGATATAAGCCATAACTTTGAACAACCGAGTAAAGTCGATCATGACAAATTGTAATCGATTAATCAGATCAAAGGCTCAACTGATCGATGATCGATGAAATTGATTAATCGGAACAACACTACTACTAGTCCAAATAATCCGCGCTTTCTCTGACATAAAAACATTTTCAGTTTGTTTTTTGTTGTTTTCTCTGTTTTGTGTGTTTTTGTGTGGTCATAGAAACTCCTAGAGTAATTACTGAAAAATACGCAGTCATGTACCTTTAATGTGTGAACGCCGGCAGCTAATCTATTCTCAATTATCTATCAACTAATGTTTTACCAAGTTACGATGATAATATTGCACCTTTATCGAATGTAACCGTAAACAAGAAACTTGGAAATTCAACGAAAATCAGGTTTTCATAAGCTCCCTACAAAGTTCCGTTCCAATATTTAGTTCCATATAACCTGTACCACAACACGTTTCACTTCAATATCTCACTACTGACAAGTTATTGCATGAAAACCATTTTTCTAGTTTAGTAACAGCGACCTTTAACTCTACTCCAGTGACATCAACTACAATTCCAAGCTTCCTTTCCATATAAGCTACCTACATAGCCAGTTTCATTCGAATATCTCACTCCTAATAGATGTTATTGCACTGAATCCATTTTTCTATGTTTAGTAAAAGTGACATTGACCTTGACTCCATTGTCCTCAACTTTCCATATAAGCTACAGACACAGCTGCGTTGCGTTCCAATATCTCATTCCTTACAAAAGTATTTCCCCGGAATTGTTTTCCCCTGTTTTCAGTAACGGTGACAATGACCTTGATCCCAGTGATCTCAAATGCAAATTCAAGCTTCCTTTCCATATAAACAACCGACGCAGCACGTTTCGTTCCAATAACCACAGACATATTTGTTATTAGGTCTGTGCAATAACTCATTCCTTTCTAAAGTTTTTGAGCGTAAACCATTTTTCTATTTTTAGAAACAGCGACCTTGAAAACTGACCAAAATGACTCAACTGCAATCCAAAACGTCTCTTCTATATAAGCTACCTACACAGAAAGTTTTGTTCCAATATCTTATTCGTAACTAAAGGTGTTGCCTGGAAAACCATTTGTCTATGTTTAGTAACGGAGGAGACCTTAACCTTAAGTAACCACAGTGACATCAAACGCAATTCCAAGCTTCCTTTCCATATGAGTTACTTACACGGCAAGTTTCGATCCAATATCTCATTCTTAACTAAAGTATTTTGCCAGAAACCATTTTTCAATTTTTAGTAACAGCGACCTTGAGCCCAGTGACCTCGACTACAACTCCAAGCTTCCTTTCCATGTAAGCTACAGACACAGCTGCGTTGCGTTCCAATATCTCATTCCTTACAAAAGTATTTCCCCGGAATTGTTTTCCCCTGTTTTCAGTAACGGTGACAATGACCTTGATCCCAGTGATCTCAAATGCAAATTCAAGCTTCCTTTCCATATAAACAACCGACGCAGCACGTTTCGTTCCAATAACCACAGACATATTTGTTATTAGGTCTGTGCAATAACTCATTCCTTTCTAAAGTTTTTGACCGTAAACCATTTTTCTATTTTTAGAAACAGCGACCTTGAAAACTGACCAAAATGACTCAACTGCAATCCAAAACGTCTCTTCTATATAAGCTACCTACACAGAAAGTTTTGTTCCAATATCTTATTCGTAACTAAAGGTGTTGCCTGGAAAACCATTTGTCTATGTTTAGTAACGGAGACCTTAACCTTAAGTAACCACAGTGACATCAAACGCAATTCCAAGCTTCCTTTCCATATGAGTTACTTACACGGCAAGTTTCGATCCAATATCTCATTCTTAACTAAAGTATTTTGCCAGAAACCATTTTTCGATTTTTAGTAACAGCGACCTTGAGCCCAGTGACCTCGACTACAACTCCAAGCTTCCTTTCCATGTAAGCTGCAGACACAGCTGCGTTTCGTTCAAATATCGCATTCCTTACTAAAGTATTTCCCTTGAATAATTTTTTTCTATTTTAGTAGCAGTGATATCGACATTGATCCCAGTGATCTCAACCGTAATTCCAAGTTTCCTTTCCATATGAGCTAACTATACGGCAAGTTTCGATCCAATATCTCATTCTTAACTAAAGTAATTGGCCAGAAACAATTCTTCGATTTTTAGTATAAGCGACATTGACCACAGTGATTTCAAATGCAATCTTAAGTTTCATTTCCATATACGCTACCTACACAGCAAGTTTCGATCCAATATCTCTCATGCTTAACTAATGTTATTGACCAGAAACCTTTTTTTATTAAGTAACATTGACCTTGACCCAGTGACTTCAAATGCAATACCAAGATTCTTTTCCATATAAGCTACATATGCGGCAAGTTTCGTTCCATTATCTCAATCATATCGGAAGCCATGAGTTTGACTCCTCCTCCTCCCCACCAGCATGCACTGACTCCTCCTCCCCACCCGCACGCACTGACTCCTCCTCCCCACCCGCACGCACTGACTCCTCCTCCCCACCCGCAGGCACGTTTATGACTTAATTAACTAAGGACTGAATTTGTGAAAAATAAAATAGTTTCAGATAAAAAAATGTACTTACTGTTAAAGATTGAATGCATTTTGTGATCAACCAATTAAAATCGTTCCAGGTGGTATTACACATGTGTACATACAATAGAATGGGTATACGACACGGCTAACAAGGGACGTTATGTGATTCTTATTACAGTAACTATGTTAATCATACACACTTTTGTAGCAGCAATATTAAAGAAACAGTTCAAAATGTCGTGTTATAAGATACATTTACTGAATCAATTTACATGAATGTGCATGAAATGTGCAGGGTTTTAAAAGAATCGCATTGTAGAAACCTTCATTTTAACAGTAAACTTGATTGAACTTAAAGGATAAAGACCGAGTTTATCACCTACCAGAATGTATTGGTATGTCTTATTTTTGGCCACTGATTGGTCAGTTTTTTTGATGATGCTCTATCAAAATAATGAATAGAAGCCATGCTTCCTAAAGTTTCGTCAGATTCTACCCAGCAGTTCATGAGAAGAGTCTTTTAAAGAAGTTTCTATTTTTAGTAAAGGCGGCCATATTTGTTGATCTGCACGGATGCAAAAGTGCTTTCTGTGAAAGTGTGAATAGTTTGGTTAAGATCTGAAGAAAAATGGAGGAGCTAGAGTGCCCACAAGGCAAAATTATGCAGTCTTACCAATTCAGGGGCAGATAATTTAGCTATTAGCATTTGAATCTTGCTGGTTTAAGAGCTCTTTAGAGTTATATGTAACTACTGTGTAAGTTTGGTAAAGATTAAATGAAAAATGGCGGGGCTAGAGTGTTCACAGGTCACATTATGACATGTTACTAGTGTTACTGATCCAATACAGCTGGTTTTCAAACTTTATCGAGATTTCATTGATACCAGCTAGAGAATCATGGCTCTTATGGTACATGTAGTATATACCTACCATAGAGCCATGATTCCTTGTGTTATAATTGTCAGTAGGACCCCGTACCATGTTGTCATTCATATCTAGACCAAAATTTAAAATGAATAACTTACATTCTCATCACAAATGACACATATGCTGCCAAAAAATCCACAGAAAAATGAGGGTCATGTATCTTCTAAGAAAGAACTTATCTCATGAATGAATGCTCACTTTAAAAACATAAACACTGAGATGCCATAATATTGTATTCATACACTCATTTACATATAAGCAAAATAAATTAAAAACTCACAATTTTACCATGACAATGAAAAATGTAACAAATAGATCAACAATGTGATATAAACCAAAAATAGCACTTTAAATTAGTGAAAATGCCTTCTATTACAACAAGAAATGAGAATTATTTATTGACGCCATTACCCCAGGCCGACACTTCCTGTGTTGCAACAGGTGTGCTACAACTTCAGAAACCTATCTTGATGGGGTCAACCCTGGTACCTACCTATTCTATAAAGGATGGCATCGTAGCTCTACGGTACCGTATATAAGAGCTACGATTCCTGCAGCAAGATAACAACAAGCTGGCTAAGTTTAGTAAAGATCAAACACAAAATGAATGTGCTAAGAGTTATCACAATGCAGAATATGGCTTCTTTTTTTTTTTTCAATAAATCAAGGGCCATAACTCTGGTGTTACTAATCCGATATAACTGGTTTTCGAACTTGTGTTTTTATTAATAATTTTATCAACAATCTGGCAACGTTTGGTAAAGAACGAATTAAAAAAGAGGGGCCATATCATGTTCACAAGCAAATGTTATCGACGACGGACAACTCGCCATCCCATAAGCTCTGCTGGAATTTGGCCAGTAAAACTAAAAATCAAAATACTAGAAAGTCACAAAGCAAGTACTCAATGATTTGGCAGAAGCCAGAGCAACAAGATAATATACCAATACGGCCAAAGGTAAGATTACTTCAAATGTTACCGTCCTTGTCCGAGATGTTAATGATAATAACAACATGCCAAAGGATAACAAGAGGCCCAGGAGGGTCCTGGACCTCATGACGATCACCTGAGGGCAAAGGTAAACACAATATATATGTAGCGCTATATATAAAACAGTGGAAACCAACAGATGAACGAACAGCGTATTTATGGCAGATCGTCTGTAATAATGTTCTTAAGGTTTAATTACACTAAATCAGCCGGATGTGCTCGCCTGGTGCAATCGACGGTAGTTCTGTATTAAACAGTGCTAATCCTTTACTTTTTTAAACTTTTTTAGTGCAGTTTTCAGTTATAGTTTTGCTGTAACTGTATTTTGGACATGTTATTGATATTTGAAAATGCAGCTCATCATGTTGCTGACAATATTTCATATACATTTCAGAAGTGAAAGTATAGTGCTGAAGACAACTTACTATGACAAGGGGCATGTAGACTCATTTACACTATTATAACATTAATGACACAATGTACTTCCACCCAATACATAATTATGGATGTACCTCAATGAGGGGAGGCAACACGCGCTGAATATATATTACTATAAGAACTATAGCCTAACATTCAATGAACAAGGGAAGTAACTAAAGCAGAAAACTTCTAAAATACTACAACAGCCATACAATGGCGCAGCTTGAATTTAGTTACTACAGTCCTGGCTCGATAATTTGGCGTTGTTTGGTTCAATCCAATACAATAATATAAACAATGACAGTTAAAACAGGTGTTTGACTACACATATCACAAGCTATGTTTCCCCCTTTGACATCCAAAATTGCCTATGGGAGTGTTCTCTTGTAATGTTGTACTATCAAGTATCTATTTGACGTACATGAATTAATGAAACAGACACAAACAGCACTATTAAAATGTTGCAGTCAATTAGTAAATACTTTATCTGCCAATGACTATTTGCCACCATCACAATGGTATCAAACAACGTCTCTTGGTGCCACCATCACAATGGTATCAAACAACGTCTCTTGGTGCCACAATCACAATGGTATCAAACAACGTCTCTTGTTGCCACCATCACAATGGTATCAAACAACGTCTCTTGGTGCCACCATCACAATGGTATCAAACAACGTCTCTTGGTGCCACCATCACAATGGTATCAAACAACGTCTCTTGGAGCCACCATCACAATGGTATCAAACAACGTCTCTTGGTGCCACCATCACAATGGATCAAAGCACCAAACTTTCCTCTAATGTGTGTTTTATATTTCTATTTATTTTTAAAAGGGTCCCCAAAGGTTCGTGAATCCTGAATCCCTTAATGTATTAGGATTATATGCACACCGAATTACCGCACCGCGGACGTCAGTATGTGGATGTATGTGATAGTACACTGTACTATGTTATGTACTATTAACGCGTTGGATTCAAGTCATAGAACAACTCAAGACATTTAACACATGTCACTTTCGATTTTGTATTGAGGTTATGTCACTGGTATTGTCTTCGTCTGCTCATTCAAGCAGTTATTGCCACCTTGGCATGCACAAAATATGGTGCAGGAAAGCCTGGCCTGATTACATCTGCATCTCATAGAAACACATGCAGCTTCACTCTGGCATGGATATTTGATGAGCTTCAGGATATCTAATGCAAGCTCAACATTAGTTGGCACCATAATAGGGACAAGGGATATGGCAGCAGCATCCCGAGACCATCCATATTCCATAGGGTCTGAGTCTGGTGGATCTTCGTCCAGAGCATGTTTCCAGATACATGCCTGAAGATGAGTCCGTTTAACGTTTGCCACAAACGATTCTGTTGTTGGGGGTAGGGACTTCAACTTCGGTGTGGATGCAGAGGATTTTCCGACATTTTAGCCCATGAATTCTGTCGAGCCTCGGATATGCTCTCCGCTCTTGATTGCCCATAATACGTACATATGAACTTGCTTGACTGCTCAATTACACTATCCATATCGGCATTTCTGTCACCCAACAAAGCAAGCGAATTCCCACTCTCAATGGTTTCAGCACTGTCCCTTTACCAATTCCCGCTAGTAAGTCGGGGATAATGTCCTTGTTACTTTTAACAGTGGCTTGGATATCTGAAACTGATCTGAGTATAGTGTGTACCCCGTAGATTTGTTGGAAATACCCATCCCACATAACTCAAATAGGATTGTCAGCCAGTTATACATAGTATTATATGATGACTTTGCGGGGTCACCATACTTTCATTCGAGATATGACCGGACCGATTTCAACGGATCTCGCTAGGTATTGATATTCTATATCACGCTAGTATAATGTGTACCCCGCAGGTTTGTTGCAAATACCCATTCCACACTTTTCTGCCAGATATATATTGCTTTACAAGATGACTTTGCTGGGCCACCATACTTTCAATTGGCATATGATCGGACCGATTTCAACGGATCTAGTTAGGTATCAGTATTCTGTATGACGCTAGTATAGTGTGTACCCCGTAGATTTGTTGGAAATACCCATCCCACATATCCCAAATAAGCTTGTCAGCCAGTCATACATAGTATTACATGATGATTTTGCGGGGTCACCATACTTTCAACTGAGATATGATCGGACCGATTTCAACGGATCTCGCTAGGTATTGATCTTCTATATGACGCTAGTATAGTGTATACCTCGCAGGTTTGTTGCAAATACCCATCACACATATCCCAATTTGGCTTTTCAGCCAGATATATATTGCATTACATGATGACTTTGATGGGCTACCATGCTTTTAATCGGGATATGATCGGACCGATTTTAACGGATCTCGTTAAGTATCAGTATTATGTATGACGCTAGTCTAGTGTGTACCCGGTAGATTTGTTGGAAATACCCATCGCACATACCTCAAATAGGATTGTCAGCCAGTTATACATAGCATTATATGATAATGTTGCTGGGCCTTATTATCGGGGATATGACCGGACCGATTTCGACGGATTTCGCAAGGTATTGTATTGGTATTCTATATGACGCTAGTATAGTGTGTACCCCGCAGGTTTGTTGGAAATACTCATCCCACAAACCAATTAGGCTTTTCAGCCATATATATATTGCATTATATGATGACTTTAATGGGCCACCATACTTTCAATCGGGATATGTTCGGACCGATTTTAACGGATCTCGATAGGTCATATCCCGATTGAAATTATGGTGGCAAAGCAAAATCAACATAATTATAAAAACAAGGATCTGTATTAGGCCCCTTATTATTTTTAATCTACATCAATGACTTGCCGTTATCTATTGAAAATACAGTCACGGATATATTTGCAGATGATACAAAGCTTTCAACTTCAAATTCATCTGTTGCCAGCGCTGTAAATTCTCTCAATAATGACCTCATTAACGTCAACGCCTGGTGCGATACAAATCGCATGTCTGTCAATGCAGCAAAAACAAAAATAATGTATCTCTTTTCTAAGAACAAAATAAATCGTATTTATGATAATGCTCCTTCGATTCAATTCATAGATGAAACCATTAAATGTAGTTACGAAGAAAAATTACTCGGTGTTACAATTGCCAACACCCTCTCTTGGAATAGCCAAATTGATAAAAGTTCTTAAAAAATGTAAATCGTTGCTATATATGTTATCTCGCATAAAGATCTTCCTTTCTATACCTGTGCGCAAATTATTTTGCAATGCTCATATCTTACCCATTTAGATTACTGTTGTGTGATATGGGGAAATTGTAATGTTTCTCTGGAAGATGAAATTGTAAGATTCCAAAAATGAGCTGCAAGACTGATTTCGAAATTCCATCTGTTGAACTTTTTACCGAACTTCGTTGGATGATGTTTCCCGAAAGAGTTAAATTCCAAAAAGCAATTATTAAGTTTAAAACATTTAATGATCAGGCTCCAGCTTATCTTAAAACTACGTTTACTCTTACTTCAAAAGCACATATGCGAAATTTAAGATCATCCTCAAATCTACAACTATATTCCCCCAGACCGAATAGTGAGTTTTTCAGAAAATCGTTTGCCTATTCAGGCTCTAAAGTGTGGAACTCACTTTCTCACCATATAAAAAATGCCCAATCGGTTAATCATTTCAAAACATTGTATTTACAGTGGATTTCCGTTACTGTATGCATGAATATACTACAATTCGTTTTAAATGGAATATTGACTAGTTTCAAATGAGTTCTCTCGTTAAATCAAGTCTTAAATATATTCCATTCCATGATGACAGGACGGCATCGTTAAATAAAAATAATGATATATAAACAAGACATCAACGGATTCACATCTCTCGCCTAATGGAGGCGGGCTTTACAAATAAAAGATAAATGATGCTTAAATGAAAGTTTGTAAATATTTTAATAACCAAGTGCATTTGTTTAAAAACAAAATGCCATTCTATAAAAAACAAGAGGCACAAGAGGGCCTGTGGACGCTCTACTGGCTCACGGAACATGGTGATGACATACGCAACTAGGCATGGTACTGATCATCCCTGCAAAGTTTCGTTGAAATCCAGCCAGAGGTTCAGGGGAACTAGTCTAGACAAAGTTAGTGTATTAAAACCTCATAACTCTGCCAAAATGCATTCAACCAGAATATGGCAATGACAGGTGCAACTAGGCTTAATACTGACAGTGAAGCAATAAGATATTACTTCACTGGTACTGATCATCCCCGCCAAGATTCGCTGAAATCAGAAGAGACTAATCTGGACAAAGTGTGTATATTAAAACATTTAAAAGGCCATAACTCTGCCAAATATTATTCAACCGAAATATGGCGATGATATGCACAACTAGGCTTGATACTGATCATCCTTAGCTGTTGGTGCGACTATAAAATCCAATTCAATCAATTCCAATTCAATGATCATTCTTGTCAAGTTTCGTCTTTATCCAGCTAGGGGTTCAGGAGAACTAGCCCGGAAAACAATGGTGGTATCAAAATCCTTTAAAGGGCCATAACTCTGCCAAATATCTGTAAACCGGAACGCGACGATGACATGCACAACTAGAATAAGTTGAGACACATACACCCCATAAGAAGTTGGTCGGGGAACATCCCCATCCAAGTGGGGGTATATATGGTTATAGGGTAGGGATCTCAACGGTTTACAAGTTATGACCCGGGGGCTATGTCACCAGAGGTGGGGAAGGAGTGCAGGGTCTATGCTGGTTGGATGGTTGTATCCGTCTGTTCATGCCCAGTAAGTGTATATATGGTTATAAGGTAGGGATCTTAATGGTTTCCAAATTATGACCCAGAGGCTATGTCTCCAGGGTTGGGGAAGGAGGTCGGGGTTTATGCTGGTTGAGTGGTTGTATCCGTCTGCTCATGCCCAGTAAGAGTATATATGGTTAAAGGGTAGGAATCTGAATGGTTTCCAAGTTATGACCGAGGGGATATGTCCCCTGGGGCTTGGAAAGGAGCCCGGGGTCTGTGCTGGTTGGGTGGTTATTTCTGTCTGTTCGTGCCCAGTAAGTGTATATATGGTTAAAGGGTGGGAATCTGAATGGTTTCCAAGTTATGACCGAGGGGCTATGTCCCCTTGGGTGGGAAAGGAGCCCGGGGTCTGTGCTGGTTGGGTGGTTATATCTGTCTGTTCGTGCCCAGTAAGTGTATATATGGTTATATGGTGGGGATCTCATAGGTTTACAAGTTATGACCACGGGGCTATGTCACCAGGGTTGGGAAGCAGTCCGGGGTCTATGCTGGTTGGGTGGTTGTATCCGTCAGTTCATGCCCAGTAAGTGTATATATGGTTATAGGGTGGGATCTCAATGGTTTCCAAGTTATGACCAAGGGACTATGTCCCCGGGGTGGGGACCATACCCACATGTTTCACCTCTTGTGACCCCCGGGGCGGGTCCAATTCTGAACCCAGGGTCACCATTGGAGCAAACTTGGTAGAGGACTACTAGACGATGCTACACACAAAATATCTAAGCTGAAGCCCTTTTTGTTTCGGAGAAGAAGATTTTGAAGTGTTTTTCCTATATACTTCTAAGTAAAAATGACATTTTTTACCAATTCAGGGGCCATAATTTTGTCAAAATAAATGGAAGAGTTATGGGGATTGTTTGATGAGGTACAGAATTTAATCTGAAACACTAGATTAAAATGTTAATGCAATAACTTGAGCAGTTTTGAAATTGTAAATCTATTGCACAAAAACTTAAAGGTAAAGACAAGACAATCAAAGGGCCAAAACTTTGTCAAAATGAAAGGAAAGAGTTATGGTGATTGTTGGATAAGGTGCAGAATTTGATGGGAAACATTAGTATAAAGTGTTAATGCAATAGCTTGAGTTGTTTTAAAAAAGGTAAAGACATGACTATCAAAGGGCCATAACTTTGTCAAAATGCAAGTAAGAGTTATGGGGATAGTTGGGTAAGGTGCAGAATTTGATGGGAAAAATTAGTATAAAGTTTTAATGCAATAGCTTCAGTAGTATTGAAGTTATAAATATATTGCACAGAAACTTTAAGGTGAAGCTGGGGACGCCGACGCCGACGCCGTGGTGAGTAGGATAGCTCTCACTATTTTTCGAATAGTCGAGCTAAAAATGAAGTAACTACAGATTTAACAAAGGAAAATACAATATAGCATTTTTCAACAAATCAACGGCCATAACACTGTCGTTACTAACAAGATCTAGCTGGTTTTCAAACTTGTCCAAGATTTCATTGATATACTGCGCTCTGCACAATAAGACTACTGAGGCTTCCTGCTAAATTTTGTACAAATCCAAGAAGCCGTTTAGGAGGAGTAGCGCCTACAAGAAATTTAAAGTAAAAATGTCAAAGGGCCATTACTCCGTCATATCAACGAACTGGAACAAAAGCCCGACATGCACAGCTAGACTTCCTGCCAAGTTTCGTCGAAATCCAACAAGGCGTTTAGGAGGAGTAGCGCCGACAAGAAATTAAAAAAAAAATGTCAAGGGGCCATCAAAACGTAACTCCATCAAAAATCAACGAACTGGAAAAAAACGCAACAGGCACTATTAGAAATCATAGCAATGCTTCCTGCTAACACGGCGTTAACACACAAAAATTTTTTTAAAAAAAGTAATTAAATAAAAAATAACTTATAAAAAAATAAAAAATTCAAATATTAAAAACAATCAAAAAAAAATCAAAAAAGAACCATCTATAAAAACAAAAAATAATCAAAACCAAAAAATATTTTAAAAAAATATCTAAGAAAATAAACAACACAAAAATACTAATAATAAAAAGAAAGGTAAAATATCTGGTAAAGTTTGTTAAAGACCAGATGAAAAATGAAAGCCCTATTGTATTAATGAGGCAAAATATAGCATTTTTAACTAAATCAAGGGCCATAACTCCGCTGTTACTGGTCCGATCTGGCTGGTTTTCGAACTGATCAGATGAAAAATGAAGGCCCTTGGCCAGCAGAGCTTAAAATCATCAGCTCCAAAAAGTAGGTCAAGGTCATAGATGAAATCCATGCGTCCAAAATGATGCACTACCCAAGACACAACTATGTCAAAATAGAATATTGTTTCTTCCAAAGATTAAGCTATTAGGTTTAAAACATCTAGTGCATAATTATAGTTCATGAGAAAGTGATGTAAAAGTAACAATTAAAGTTATCTGCCCTTTGCTTGGATGGTGAAGGTCACATCCACATTTGTTTTGTCACGTTGCAATGTACCACATAAGATACAACTATAAGCAAAGTTTGAAAGGTCTTAGTGCATACAGTTTGTGAAAAAGTGACCTAAACGCCAAAGTTGAAGGCAAACATTATAAGGTTATCTGCCCTTTGCTTGGAGAGTCAAGGTCACATCCACATCTGCTTTGTCACGTTAATCTATGGACCCCTAAATTGATTTTGATATAAACTTTTTTTTAATAATTACATTCATTACATTCACATTTGAAGAGTAAATAATTCGATTACCATGATATTAAATTGAAACCTTTTATCACATTACATTATGGTAACTATCAAAGATCGTTCATAAATTCGCGAGTAGAAGAGATTATATAACTATGTACCACAGACATCTCTTTATCAAACCATACAATTATTTTTATCAATTCAATTCAATTCAATATTTTATTTGGCCACATTTACATGTTTATTGCCTAAACAAGGCGGAATACAATACACAATATTTCAGAGAAGAGTACAAACAAATATACCTCATTTAGAGAATGAATACTTATATTACAGGGGAATAGTTATAATTATTACGTTCTGTCAATGGCATTTTATTACCATTATCAATATTGTGTTTAAAAAGCATTTATATTTAAGGAATTTAGAACAATACATATAAACTCTGACTACCGTTACATCAAACTATATGTATCTTTTGTATTATTGTGTTTTTTTTTATACTTATCCTAAAACAATGAAGTTTGTTTTGTTTTAGACATATCGGAACCGAAAACGTCTTTGCAGAAATCCTATTTTTTAGACATTCAAGGGGCGATAACTCTGACATGCATGATTGAATCTGATTGGTTTTCGAATGGAAACGATATCTCATGTATACGTATTTTGTGACCAACTTTCTCTGACTTTTTTATTTTACAATTATTCCCCTTTGACACTTATAAAATTTAAACATTTCTACATAATATCACTTTTTATAACCCCGCATATTAGGCGGAGGTATATATAATTGCCGTTGTCCATCTGTCCTTCCATCCGGTCTCATAACTTTGGTAATGCCTCATCCGATTTCAATAATATTTGGCACACATGTGTTAACCACCTTAGTACGCAAACCCGTTTTTTTTTTCGGAATCGGATATTGATCAATACTTTCTGAGTGGCACCGTCCATCAGCACTTTCAGTGCTTTGATTTTAAACTTGTCCTCTGACCAAGCTTGGTAATATAAATGTGCTACAGTGTTAACAAGACAGACAGTGACATTTTTCAGTAAAACAAAGGTCATAACTCTGGTGTTACTAGTCCGATCTGGCTGGTTTTCGAACGCGTTCGAGTCGGCATTGATATGCCATCGACATAGTTTGGTAAAAATCAAATAACAAGAGCTGTCGGAGAACAGCGCAGCTCAACTATTCTTTTTTTCCAGAGAACAACAAATTATACACCTGATATGCAATCAGAGAAAGTAGAATCTCTCTTCATACAAGCCATCTATAAACAAGATGCTCAAGTAATGCAGAGCAATACACGTCCCCTACCGGGCATTCTTTCAGTAACAGTGACCTTGACCTTGACCATAAATGCAATCCCAAACTTGCTTTTCATATAAGCCAACTACACACCAAGTTTCAAGCCAATATCCCATTCCTAAGTAAAGTTATTGAGCGGAAATCAAGTTCCCAATATAGCATATTGCATATTTAAAAAAATCAAGGGCCATAACTCTGGTGTTACTTGTTCAATCTGACTGGTGTTTGAACTTGTCCGAGACTGATATCAATAATCTGGTAAAGTTTGAAAAAGATCGGATGAAAAATGAACGCCAGATCGTGTCAACGCCAGATCGTGTCAACGAAAACCAACTTATAGCATATTTCAGAAATCAAGGGCAATAACTCCGGTATTACGGGTCCAATCTGGCTGTGTTTTTTTTAACTCGTCCAAGCTTTCATTGATATTAACACTCTGGTAAAGTTTGGTAAAGGTCGCATGAAAAATGAAGGTGCTCGAGTGTTGACATCAAAAAGTTCACATTTTTCAATAATTCAAAGGCAATAACTCTCATACTCTGGTGTTACTAGTTCGATCTGGCTGGTATTCGACCTCATCCGATCTTCCATTGATATAAATACACTGGTAAAGTTTCGTAAAGATCAAAACAAAATGAAGGTGCTAGAGTGTAAACAAGGCTTAATATGGCATTTTAGCAAAACAAGGGCCATAACTCTGGTGTTACTAATTCGATCTGACTGGCTGGTTTTCGAACTCATCCGAGCTTTCATTGATATAAAGACACTGGTAAAGTTTCGTATCGCGTAAACAAGACAAAAGTTAACGGACGGACGACGGACGGACAACGGGCAACTCGCCATCGCATAAGACATCATTATATAGTATTGATCGTCTTGGACGCTGGATTTTAAATACAAACGTCTTTACCCTTTGTGACCATTCACATTTAGTTCGTCGATATATTGATGAAGTTTTCCTCTTTTCTTATTTATAAATTCGGGAAATAGTGCATCGTCTTTCTTTCGTTCTGGCAATTGCAAATGCTTCTAGATGTTTGTCTTAAAAATAGGCAAGCATCGAAGATGATCTAGACTACCATCATTATATCAACGAACTAAATGTGGATGGTGTAACCATTAAAAGTATATAACAAATACAAAGTTGTGGTCCCGGTTTCATTTTTTTATTATTTAAAATCAAGCGTCGAAGATGATCGCTACTGGCCCCTGCAGGCCATGATTAATCGAGATGTTGTGAATGCTTTTAGTTATAAATATTAGAAATATGCACTATACTGTACACTAAAATCGACTGAAATCCTGCATTAAATGTCAACATTCATTAAAATGCTTTATTTATAGTCATTAAAAGACGCAGCTATTTTCTCCCAACTTTGTACTGTTAAATCATGGCTTGATCAGGAAGCTGATCAAAGTTTCAAAATGGCGTTCTTCATACTTTATAGATGAAATTAGAGTTTGACGCATTATGGCCTTACTTTTGTGCATTCGGCAGGTCGGGCTTCGCCCTTATCAATATCAAATATCCACCGGGCTTTGCCTGTTTCAACATCAAATATCCACATATTGGTACCGTTCACCCTCTAACCACACCATCCCGCACACACACCCGGTGGGGGGAAAACATGATAGGTACATACTTATGAATCTGGTTTTAAGGTCTGAAATTACTTAATAAACCGAATTACCACACCGTAAAACCACTCACATACCGTACCAGGTCGTAGCATGGTTATATCTTAGGTATATATATGGACGTGATGAAAACTTAGACATAATTGGAAAATGATCTGTAAATATTCTGTGGCAGGCAACATGTACAGGAAATCTTTGTCTGTAGTAATCCACGTTCATCGATTGTTATAGCACAAACTGTGATCGATTAAAAATATTAAATATATGTGAACATATTCAAAATCTGCATTTCATTTCAAGTTTGATTTTGCACCATTGATATGCGGTTTCAATGTTACAACCCGCATACATGATGTCGAATGTTAATAACTCCTGGCTTACTGATGCCCGGCATCCAATCGTGAAAACTCGACCAATCCCGTCATTCTTCGGAATCACGCGAAGCATTTTACGAGATGTTGCGAATGGTTCTTAGGCTTTATCCCAACCATGTAACCCACGATTGAGTCTATTTGTTAAAAGCTTAGTGTGTCCTAGTACAATCATTTATGACAACAAGAAGCACCAATAATTGAACTGAATTGGATTTTATAGTCAAACCAACAGCTAAAGTCATGTGGCGACTTTTCCAGCTTCCATTGGTGGAGGAAGACAAGTGTCTTGCATGGGTGGGCACCTGGGTAGAATCACCGACGTTCCGCAAGCCAGCTGGGTAAGCACCAATAATGGTGCGAACGCCGGATTGCTAACTTTTACGGCAAAATCTAACATGAAAAGGGGGATAATTTCGGTAAAAGGCATGACAGAGTTATGTTGCTTCCAAGAGATGCCAAGTTTCAACGTTTTCTGTCAATATGACAACATTCAAAAATTCAACGAAACATCTCAGTTGAAATTCTAAGTAAAAATGGGGATAATTCAAGTAAATATACATTGTGTCATGATAATGGACATAACGAAACCCTTTAACCACAACGTCAAAACGCGTATACGGACAGACGGACAAACAGACGTAAATCGCCAAACTATAAGCCTAGAATGGCTACACATTCCGGCTAAATATAATATATACTACTCAAAATTTGCTAAGGATCACTTTTATTCTTCCATATAATTTTATTAGAAATTAATTCACAATAACAATATTAATTTCATTGATACTTCAACAATTTCACAATTTGAATCAAGTCATGAGATCACATGACCATACACTGCCCTAAATAATTTCATGTAAAATAGAAATAATGCTATTTATTTCAGCAAGAAATTTAGACAGCAAAAACGTGATTCTTAGCAAATTTTGAGTAGTATATATTTAGAAGAAGAACGACATGCAGTGAGATCCGTTTAAAAACAGAAAAAGTAAATAGAGAAAAGTACGAAAATTAGCGTCCATCTAAAGTGCTTAGCCACGTTTTTCATTATTTGTTTTACAAACATCTATACAAAGCTTTCATGGGTTTATTTGAATGAAGGAATCATGATCAAATGGTTAGTGACTTACTGAATGCGCAGCACTTCGTATCCGGGGTATGACTCTCAGAACCGACTTTGGGCATAGAAAGAATCCATCTGAAAAGAACAACAGACACGTGTTTAAAAATATTAAACAGTAATAATGTGTTAATAAATGAAGACAAACCTAACTGAATAATTTATCAAGAATTCAAGTGAATGTTGGATATTCAGTTAAAGGTCCATCGACACCAAAATACGTAAGGAAGGGACGTTCCAAGAGAGAGGGAGAAAACGGAGACTGTAGGAATGATATATCTGACACAGGAACGACGAGTTTACTTCCCCCAGATCTGACACAGGGCCGACGAGTTTACTTCCCCAGATCTGACACAGGGCCGACGAGTTTACTTCCCCCAGATCTGACACAGGGCCGACGAGTTTACTTCCTCCAGATCTGACAAAGGGCCGACGAGTTTAATTCTCCCAGATCTGACACAGGACCGACGAGTTTACTTCCCCTAGATCTGACACAAGTCCGACGAGAGTTTCACTTCCCCAGATCTGACACAGGGCCGACGGGTTTACTTCCCCCATATCTGACACAGGGCCGACAAATTTACTTCCCCCAGATCTGACACAGGGCCGACGAGTTTACTTACCCTAGATCTGACAAAGGGCGGACGAGTTTACTTCCCCCAGATCTGACAAAGGGCTGACGAGTTTACTTCCCCAGATCTGACACAGGGCCGACGAGTTTACTTCCCCCAGATCTGACACAGGACCGACGAGTTTATTTCCCCAGATCTGACACAGGGCCGACGAGTTCACTTCACCCATATCGGACACAGGCCGACGAGTTTACTTGCCCCAGATCTGACACAGGACCGAGAGTTTACTTCCCCCAGATCTGGCACAGGGCCGACGAGTTTACTTCCCCCAGATCTGACACAGGACCGACGAGTTTACTTCCCCAGATCTGACACAGGGCCGACGAATTTACTTCCCCCAGATCTGACACAGGACCAAAGAGTTTACTTTCCCAGATCTGACACAGGACCGACGAGTTTACTTCCCCAGATCTGACACAGGGCCGACGAGTTTATTTCCCCAGATCTGACACAGGGCCGACGAGTTTACTTCCCCTGATCTGTTACAGGGCCGGCGAGTTTACTTTCCCAGATCTGACACAGGGCTGACGAGTTTACTTCCCCCAGATCTGACAAAGGGCCGACGAGTTTACTTCCCCATATCTGACACAGGGCCGACGAGTTTATTTCCCCCAGATCTGACACAGTGCCGACGAGTTTACTTCCCCAGATCTGACACAGGACCGACGAGTTTATTTCCCCAGATATGACACAGGGACGACGAGTTTCACTTCCCCAGATCTGACACAGGGCCGACGGGTTTACTTCCCCCAGATCTGACACAAGGACCGACAAATTTACTTCCCCCAGATCTAACACAGGGCCGACGAGTTTACTTCCCCCAGATCTGACACAGGACTGACGAGTTTACTTCCCATGATCTGACACAGGGCCGACGAGTTTACTTCCCCCAGATCTGACACAGGACCGACGAGTTTATTTCCCCAGATCTGACACAGGGCCGACGAGTTCACTTCACCCATATCGGACACAGGCCGACGAGTTTACTTCCCCCAGATCTGACACAGGACCGAGAGTTTACTTCCCCAGATCTGACACAGGGCCGACGAATATACTTCCCCTAGATCTGTCACCGGACCGACGAGTTTACTTCCCCAGATCTGACACAGGGCCGACGAGTTTACTTTCCCAGATCTGACACAAGGCCGACGAGTTTACTTCCTCGGATCTGACACAGGGCCCACCAGTCTATTTCCCCAGAACTGACACGGGGCCGACGAGTCTACTTTCCCAGATCTGACACAAGACCGAACTGTTTACTTCCCAAGATCTGACACAGGACAGACCAGTCTACTTCCCCAGATCTGATACAGGACCAAACAGTTTACTTCCCCAGATCTGACACAGGACGGACCCGTCTAATTTCCCAGATTTGACACAAGATCGACGAGTTTACTTCCCCTGATCTGACACAGGGCCGACGAGTTTGCTTCTCCAGATCTGACACAGGACCGACGAGTTAACTTCCCCAGATCTGACACAGGGCCGACGAGTTTACTTCCCCAGATCTGACACTGGGCCAACGAGTTTACTTCCCCACATCTGACATAGGGCTGACGAGTCTACTTTCCCAGATCTGACACAAGACCGAACAGTTTACTTCCCCAGATCTGACACAGGACACACCAGTCTACTTCCCCAGATCTGACACAGAACCAACCAGTTTACTTCCCCAGATCTGACACAGGACGGACCAGTCTACTTTCCCATATTTGACACAAGACCGACCAGTTTACTTCCCCAGATCTGACACAGGACAGACCAGTCTACTTCCACAGATCTGACACAGGACCGACCAGTCTAATTCCCCAAATCTGACACAGGACCGACGATTCTACTTCCCCAAATATGACACAGGACACACCAGTCTACTTCCCCAGATCTGACACAAGAACCAACAAGTTTACTTCCCCAGATCTGACACAGGACGGACCAGTCTACTTTCCCAGATTTGACACAAGACCGACCAGTTTTCTTCCCCAGATCTGACACAGGACAGACCAGTCAACTTCCCCAGATCCGACACAGGACCGACCAGTCTACGTCTACAGATCCGACACAGGGCAGACCATATACTTCCCCAGATCTGACAAAGGGCAGACAAGTATACTTCCCTAGATCTGACACAGGGCAGACCCGTCTGCTTCCCTAGACCTGGCACAGGGCAGACAAGTATACTTCCCTAGATCTGACATAGGGCAGACAAGTATACTTCCCTAGACCTGACAAAGGGCAGACAAGTATACTTCCCTAGATCTGACATAGGGCAGACCAGTCTGCTTCCCTAGACCTGACACAGGGCAGACCAGTCTACTTCCCTAGATCTGACACAGGATCGACCAGTTACGACATACGGATGGACGAACGACGGACAGCTCGCCATCAAAACCCTGGGGGCGTGATAATTGATAAAATGTTGAAGTTAACAAGTTAACCATTGCTTTTACAACTAGGTTCATGTTTTATGGATGGATGGGTGGACTGAATGGTTATTGGGCGGATGTGGTTTTGTGTTATTGGATTTGGAGTTGATGTTTTTTCTGTATGATATTCCAGAAGATGCTCGGCGCATTAACCGTTAGCTTTTAAAAGGCTCCAACAAGAGATGTATTGGAAATGCATAAACACCGAGTCAACATTTGGATAGAGGTCAACGCTGCCATTGTGGACATTAGAAACCAGCAGCAACACCTGGAAAACAATCGATACGAAATGTGTGTGGTCACTACTTCCATCACTTCCAACTACATGCTCACAGAAAGAGCAGCACGGTTCGTTGTATATGTTTTAACGAACGCAATCTTAGAGTTTAAAATTAGCATCCCGATTTATAAATACAGTATCATTTTAACTTTAAACTGGCTTGCATATACTTAAATAACATGCTGAGTTTTCTCATGTTTCTTTAGTTCTTCTACCATAGGTTTATTGGCGCAATATAATCAACAGTAGGTAATATGTTAAAACAATTTGCTTAGAACATGTAGGACATGTAAAACTTGCCTTATAATAAATAATAATTTGCAAATATGCAAGTTGTATTACATTTCTATGGGTGAAAGATTGGGATTTCTCAGTGAAAGAATATTCATAATCGCTAAATATTAATAACTAACTCCGAACACAAAAATAACTGTGACGTTGAGCTATGATGTCAATAAAGTGTTGCTGACGTCGACGTCATCCGTCGATAACGTTCAATAAAGCGAATACATTTAGGTTAAAATCAACCATAATCTGATTCAAAATGTAATAAATAGATTATTTAACTGTTGTGTTCAATCTCGTGAAGGATTTCCCTAAAATCGATCCCAGCAGTAAAATAATCTCTATACCTTGAAAACTAATGGGAAGCCGCGAGTTTTAACGAAATCAAGATTGCTGTATGTCTAGTTCTTGAGCTGGCTGTAGACCCCCCTCCCCCCCCCCCCCCCCCCCCCCCCCCCCAGGGGGAATTTTGTAGGGTATGATTTTCTGAAAGAACATACATTAAGCTTCAAAATGAGACATGTGTGCCATCTGAGCGTTGGGGCTTTAGTGAGTTTTGGGGGAAAACGTTGCGTTTTTAGACGAAAATCGCCAAAATCTGGAATTATTTTTTAGAAAAAGAATGGAATATGTTAGAACCAATTTGAATAGATGGAATCTTTCTCGGAACGCATCTCTACATGTCTCACTATATAATTTATGGATCCGATACTTAAATATTGAGATTTTGGGTAAAAATGTTAAAAAATTGAATAAAATCGCTGATTTCTGTAATACATTGGGGGTATTTAATTAAAAATTAGAAATATATCTAATACAATAGAAAAAAGAAAAATTGTAACCTTTTTGGGCAGGGCAAGGTCCAGTGGTTAAAAAGAAAAAAGTTCCAAACCGCATGATGTTTGGAAATACCTTAATTTTGGGGCGAAAAATGTGTATTTTTGTCAAAAATCGCCGGAATCTGGAATTATTTTTTAAAATTAGTTTCAACATAAACTGATCAAATTGAAGCAATAAAATGTTGTACAGCATATATATTCAAGTTTTTCCTGGCATCATATATAACATATGTGCTCAAATATTGGCATTTTAGGGCAAAATGTTGGAATAAATGACAAAACTCACTGATTTCTGTAATCCATTTTGGGTATTGGGTTAACATTTAGAAAAAAAATATTTAATACAATAGAATAAAGACATATTGTAACATTTTGGATAGACAAAGGTCCAATAATTAAGTAGAAAAAATTCATGAACCATATGATGTTTAAAATATTGCCTTAATTTTCAGGCGAAAAATGTGTATTTCCGTAAAAAATCAACGGGATCTCCAATTATCTTTTGAAAATAGTTTGAACATAAACTTATCAAATTGAAGCAATAAAATGTTGCACACTACATATCCAAGTCATTTATTGTATCAGATATAATATATATGCTCAAGTATTTATATTTTAGGGCAAAATGTTGAACAAATGATTAAAATCGCCGATTTCTGTAATGCATTGAGGTATTGGGAAACAATTAAAAGTGCATAGAAATAATTGAAAAAAAAATATTGTAACATTTTTGCAGTCCAATGTGCAATAATATACCAGAAAACCCATCAGAAGATGGTAAATGCTGCTTTATTTTGTTGGAGGAAAATGTGTTTTTAATAAAACATAAACGAAATCTGGATTGTTTTCTTCAAAAAGTAATTTAAACATACATGTTACAACAACATATCGCCAGATGAGAGAAAAAAGTGCCGTCTTTCTTCTATGGAACATTCCTATTCTCACCTGGCGATATTGTCATTGACCCATCATATGTTTCCAAGGAGTGCATGGCAGGCTGACATTTTATTTGCTCAAACAAGCCTGCTCTAGCTGATACCTTATGAGAATTTGTTAAAAAATGGTATGACAGAACCTCCCGAACAATACAACACATCATTTACTAGTTTTTGAGCTGGCTGTAGACACACCCCTCCTTCCCGAACTCAGGTAGCCCTCCCCTTATACGGTCTAGCGACCGAGTGCCACGCCGTTGAGTCACAAAACCTGTGGGTCGGCCCAGCGGCCATCGGCATTGGGTCGCTCAAGGCTATTTCTCTCTATATAACTATACTGTATATAGCTCTAGGTTCTATGTTCGAAACCCGAACTCGGGAAGCCATCCCACTGAAACGACCTAGGGATTGAGTGCCACGCATAGCGAGAACCGTTGCCGCCGGCTGACCACCGTTCCCGTTGGGTCACAATACCTGTGGGTAGGCCCAGCGGCCGTCGGCTGCGGGTCGTTCAAAGCTATGTACTATATAGCTCTATGTGGCATGTTTGAGACACAAACTCAGGCAGCCTTCCCCCTGATACGACCTAGGGACCGAGTGCCACGCGTAGCGAGGACCGTTGCCGACGGCTGGCCACTGGTCCCGTTGTGTCATAAAATATGTGGGTCGGCCGAGCGGCTATCGGCCGAAGGTCGTTAAACGTTTTTTCCCTATATTTAACTGTATATAACTCTATGTTACATGTTCAAGACTCGAACTCGGGTAGCCCACACCTTGATAAGACCTAGGGACCATGTACCACGCATAGCGGGGACCTTTGCCGACGGCTGGCCACCTGTCCCGTTGTGTCACAGAATATGTGGATTGGTCCAGCGGTCATCGGCCGATGGTCGCCCAACGCTATTTCTCTCTATACATATATATATATATATATACTGTATAAAGCTCCAGGTGAGTTACGAGGTTCGAGACCCGAACTCGGGTAGCCTCCCCACTGATACAGCCTAGCGACTGAATGCCACGCGTTTCCGGGACCTTTGCCAACGGCTGCCCACTAGTCCCGTTGCGTTGTGTCACCCAATCTGTGTCGGCCCAGCGGCCGTCGGCCGAAGGTTGTTCAACGTCATATCCTTCTATATAACTGTATATAGCTCTATGTGCCATGTTCGAGACTCGAACTCGGGTAGCCCTCACCCTGATAAGGCCTAGGGACCATGTACCACGCATAGCGGGGATCTTTGCCGACGACTGGCCACCAGTCCCGTTGTGTCATAAAATATGTGGATCGGTCTAGCGGCCATCAGCCGATGTTTACTCAATGCTATTTCCCTCTATACATACATAACTATACTGTATAAATCTCTAGGTAAGTTACGAGGTTCGAGACCCGAACTCGGGCAGCATCCCCCCTGATACAGCCTAGCGATTGAATGCCACGCGTTGCCAGGACATTCGCCGACGGCTGCCCACTAGTCCCGTTGTGTCACCCAATCTGTGTCGGCTCAGCGGCCATCGGCCGAAGGTTGTTCAACACTATATCCTTCTATATAACTGTATATAGCTCTATGTGCCATGTTCGAAACTCGAACTCGGGTAGCCTTTCTCTTAATATGGACTAGCGACCGAGTGCCACATGTACTTTGGACCTTTGCCAACAGCTGGCCACCGGTCCCGTTGTGTCGCAAAATCTGTGGGTCGGCCCAGTGGCCGTACGCAGAGCGTCGCTCAACACTATTTCTCTATTTATAACGTATACTGTATATAGCTCTATGTATCATGTTCGAAATACCGGTAACGTGATAAAGTCCAAGTCGCCAGTTGGTACACGTACATGTTCCAAAATGCTCTACACATAATGGGGTTTCAGAAAAATAGGGTGTACAAAATTCCCCTTTGGGTGAGGGTTACTCCTACTCGCTTACAGTCTATTTTCTATTGTACCAGTATTATATATTTTTCTAGATTTTAACCCCATACCCGCAATGGATTGCAGAAATAGTGATTTTGGTCCTTTTTTCCAACATATTTCAGCAGATATGTTATATATGATGCAAGAAAACACTTGAATATGTATGCTGTGCAACATTATATACATTCAATTTGATAAGTTTATGTTAAAACTATTTTCAAAAATAATTCCAGATTCCGTCGATTTTTGACAAAAATACACATTTTTCACCTAAAAAATAAGGCATTTTCAAGCATCATACGGTTCGGGAATTTTTTCAACTTAATTATTGGACCTTTGTCTATCCAAAAATGTTACAATGTGTCCTTATTCAATTGTATTAAATTTGTTTCTATATTTTAACCCAATAACCCAATGGATTACAGAAATCAGTGATTTTTGTCATTTTTTCCAACATTTTGCCCTAAAATGCCAATATTTGAGCACATATGTTATATAATGTGTCAGGAAAAACTTGAATATGTATGCCGTGCAACATTCTATTGCTTCAGTTTGATAAGTTTATGTTCAAACTAATTTTAAAAAATAATTCCAGATTCCGGCGATTTTTGACAAAAATACACATTTTTCGCCCCAAAATTAAGGCATTTCCAAACATCATGCGGTTTGGGACTTTTTTCTACTGAATCACTGGACCTTACCCTGCCCAAAAAGGTTACAATATTTCTTTTTTCTATTGTATTAGATATTTTTATATTTTTTAGTTAAATATCCCCAATGTATTACAGAAACCAGCGATTTTATTAATTTTTTTAACATTTTTACCCAAAATCTCAATATTTAAGCATCGGATCCACAAATTATATTTTGGGACACGTAGAGATGCGTTCCGAGAAAGATTCCATCAATTCAAATTGGTTCTAATATATTTTATTATTTTTCTAAAAAATAATTCCAGATTTCGGCGATTTTATCTAAAAACGCAACGTTTTCCCCCAAAACTCACTAAAGCCCCAACGCTCAGATGGCACACATGTCTCATTTTGAAACTTACTGTATGTTCTTTCAGAAAATCATACCCTACAAAATTCCCCCTGGTGGGGAGGGTTTCTCCTACTAGCTCACAGCCTAGTCCCTTCAAGTATAAATGCATACAAAATACGATGCAGTTGATTGCGACTATCCTGCGGGTTTAGAGAAGACATTATCGGACGAATGAGCCAATACATTATTTGTTCTAAAGAAAAATGTCTATGAATAAATATATAGACGTTTCATATAACTGATGTAAAAGACAAAGTGCACACACTGGGCTAGTATTCTTTTTAAAAAATTACCAGTATGGTAAAGATCAGATGAATACATGTAGAAACTATAGTGTGTTAACGAACATTTTAAAATAATTCAAGGGCCATAACTCTGCTGTTTCTTTGCTAATACTGATATCGCCAATTTGTTGAATGTGTCCCACTTTCTTCTATGACAGTGATCTCATAAATATTTATTTTTAAATGGGAGGGGTGGGGGTGCGGGGGCATGTTCGTGGGCAATCGGGATGTATTCGAGTCAGCTTATATATGGTTGGTTTTCAAACATGACCGATCTTTTATTGGTATTGACAAATTCTGAAGTTTGTTAAAGATCAATAAGTACCTACAATGAAAATAAAGTTGACAAAAATAATCCTACTAAACAGATTAAGATTACTGATGATTAATAACTGTCACAAGACATATATACAGGTACTGGCAACCTGAATATTTCACCATTGTGCCGTGTTTTAAACAAGTAATCAGCTCATCATCCGTTGCCATCACTCATTTCATCTTCCTACTTTCTCTTTTACATTACGCAAGACATTTCAGATTAGGATAAACACCTTTAAACCCCAATCACGCCCAGGAATCACACCGCTTGCATTGATTTGATACAGATATCCTCGTCAGGTTATATTTTCTAACAAACAATGCAGCATTAACAGGCAATATAAGTATAACACATAAATGAGCATGTATATATGAATACATAAACATAATCAGTTCAGTTGAGTATCAAATTTACTCACCTATGAATTGCTATTGGCACGCCCGTAAATTGCAAAACTGGAGGTGGGGGGTCACTTCGGAACAGACACGACTAACTTTTCATAAGATTACCTATGGAAAAAAGTGAGATGTAAGTTTCAGGCAAGGGTTGCCCTATATGGCTACGAGATACAGGGAAATCAGGGTAGCCATAAAGGCTACAATGCTGGCCTATGGGGAAATCAATAAATAACTGTGACGTAATGTTAATCTTATTGTTTATGATCGATGTTGCCATTGTTGCTTCGTGACAAGGGATTAAGCTATTTGCATGTTGAAACTATAATAGGTCCGGACAAAGTTTCTCCCAAAAAGTAAAGGAGACATAATAACTATTCAGGATTCGCCATTTCCAAAGAATCTTAAACTGCCCAATTCAGTAATGGTAATAGACGTGAGAATCATGGATATTATGGTATGTACATACCATAGTACCATAGATCTAGTACAAAAGGCACATTTAACTCAAATCTATTTCACTTCCATTTCCCGAATTGCGAATTCTTGAATTCATTTGTTTGTATGGTGTTCAACGTCATTTTCCAGCACATTTTAGGTATGTATGACGTTTGATTTTTTAGTTGGTGGAGGCAGACCACCCACTTAATTACGAAGGCCCATTTGACAATTGTATCATCTGGAAATCCTTTGTTTGCAAGCGCCTATGTGAGTCGATAGATCAGCATCCGCTAGAAGCCAGTATACAATGTGTGATATTATTCCCCGGTTAATTCCCGGTTGTTTCCGTCTAAAACCCGGTTTAAAAATGTGACGAGTGTGTAGATGTTGATGGTTTAATGATCTATATGCCTTATTTATGTATCCATTTGTTGTTTGAATTGTTTGACGTTGAAGGAAATGGTTGAAAACAAGTGTTCAATTGTTTACATGATCGTTTTCTGCATTAATAATATCGTAATAATATCGGTAATTTTTCTCAATAATTTTGCTTTTTTCTGCAGTTCTCGGTTCAGTTACACAGGTATATAAAGAATTATAATGCTTTAATAACTGAGAATGTATTGCTTATAGTATGGTATTCTTAATACAATAATGAAGAAGGTAAAATAAATCCACCACATTTTAGGCTATGTATGACGGTCGATTTCTTAGTGGTGGACATATTCCTGGGAAGAACCAGTACTCTACACCTCCTGCCAAGAACGAACGGTTTGTAAGGTACGACCCCGGGACTATGTCCCCAGGGGTGGGGACGGATCCCGAGGCCAATGATAGTTGGATAGTTGTATCCGTCTGTTATACCCAGTAAGTGTATATGTGGTTACAGGGTTAAACAAATGTATGACACCGCCCATCCCTTCATTTGTAATCCGCAGGGCATAACCTAGGCTAGACTGGCTGTCGTACCAGTCCCAGTGGTTATAAATTTGTTTAATATTTTACAATCAGAATTCTCAAACATTTTTTAATAGCTCTGGACCACTTATGTTTGAGGTCAATAATTTAAAGGGGGCTTAATTCAGACTTTTTTACTTGATGACAGCTTGAGTTGTCTCAAATAGTATGAACATTAACAAACATGAGGACTTAGCCAGTCCAGACCTAGGCGTGCCTTTCAAAATCCCATCTGATATGTTTTATAATTTAAGTCAACGATTACATACACACAATTGCAGATCCCTATCTTATACCATTAGAGAGTTATTGCGGTTTTATGTAAAACCACCCCACCCCCACTAGCCCCGCCCCCGAGGGGTTGAATAATAAGTGCTGTGCATATCCTTGGACCTAGGTCAGTCATATCCTAAAGTATGAACTAAGTCCATAGCTTTATCTATGTAGGAGGATATTCATTCCATCATGCACGTACGGACTCATGGACGCATGAACGGAGACGATAACATGATCTCGATTTGTTTTTGAAAAGCGCGGGGGTAATGACGATTACAGGTATTACGATAATGCACCACATTGTCCGACTTGTTCACGTCCTTCCAAAACGGACGGTTACATACTAATAAAAGTGTTTCCCGTCGTATTCAATGTTGTCGTCTCTTTCAAGCACTGTGACATCGATGTTCATTAATTTATTTGTAAATTGTAAGTTTTAAACTTGAGCCTCGGCTTAATTGTCAAATAATGTAAGTTCTGAAAGGTTCGTATTATAATACTTGTCAGAAGGCACGTGCCACGAGTACCTTAAAGCACTTCATCATGCCCTTGCAACTACATATCGTCTTATAAACAAGAGTGCCAAACTGATACATATGGAATTTATATTTATATGACCATCATCGACAAATTTATATTTATATAACCATCATCGGCATGTACAAATGTTCCTTGACTATGCTCCAAATTTCATCAAGATCGGATTATAAATGTTAAAGTTATTGAGCGGAAACTGCTAAAACATCCATTTTCTAAAACATCCATTTTCAAATATGAAAGGGCCATAACTCCGGAATTCTGGGTGCATTTGGCTTGTTAGCAAACACTACCGAGATACTATGCCCATAAGCATTGTCTCCAAGATTAATCAAGCTCGGATTATAAATGTTCTAAGTTATTGAGAGGAAACCGCAAAAATCGACAATTTTCAAAAATCAAAGGGCCGTAACTCCGGTGTTTCTTGAGCAATAGCAGTGGTTATCGAACTTGAGCGAGCTGCTGTGGCCTTAAACATTGTTTCCAAGTTTCATCAAGACTCCAGTTATGGATCGGACACTACATTGCCGGACGCCCGCCTTCCGTCGTGCATGATCATATAATACGTACCGTCAAGACGGGCATATACAAAGGAGCAGTACGCGAATCTTATATAAAACCTGTTATACAAGAATCATATAAGTTTAATTTGAAAGACATTTTCACCATGGGAGACAGTATCATGTGTTAGAGTTACATCATATGCTGAACCGGTATATAGATTACCACCACACAAAGAACCTAGGCTTGGCTTCAACATGCAAATAGCTTAATTTTGTGTCAACATATAACAATGGAATGGGAGAAAAAATACTAAAAGTACTGGACTTAACGATTGTATGAAACATCCCTCGACACCCTAGTACTAGTTTCTGCTGCAAAACTAAACATTTAAATCCTCTCAATGTATAGCCCTAAAATTGCTTCATGGACATTCTCATATGGACTATAATTATCACAGACAAAACAATCGCACGTGTGTTTAATAATTAAAACGTAATTAGGGTTTTCAAAAATACATGAATGCCCAATTTTAGTTTGCTCTTCTTGCATAGCCCTCCAGGATAGTCAGTTGCACACCTATATTGCCATGCATGTTTTGCGAATCATACGGCAGAAAGGATTTCTCACATATGCGTCGATCGTCGAAGCCCAAATTCTGGGAATTGGTGGCTAGCACATGAGTCAAGTTAAGCCTTTTCCAAAAATCTTAGAAGAATATCATGTCATGATGACATTCTTCGATTTGTGGAAAAAGGCTTAAATACGAATGTAATCGTTCATCAACTGGGTCACCTACACCGATTCGACGAATTCGAGCATTCGTATCGCACGCCTGCATTACCGGGAATCCTCCGCCTTAAACTATCGGTATTGTCAAAGCAATACAGGCGGTGCAATTCCAGGGCATGCCAATAGCAATCCACAGGAGAGTAAAGTTGATACCCAACTGAACTGATTATTTGTATGTATTCATAAATACATGCTCATTATGTGTTATACTTATATTGCCAGTTAATCCTGCATTGCAATTGTTAGAGAATATAACCTGACGGGATATCTTTATTTACACTGTCCCGTTTGATTTGGATGAGTGATGTTTGGTGCTCCCTAGAACCCCCAGTGGCCCTTTTTGCCACTGACCTTACCAAGCATCCCTATTGTCAACCATTTGATGATTGTGATGTGATATCTTGCCTTTTATTTATCTTTGTAATTATTGTTTCTATGCGTGCTTTTGGGTGACTTTGGATGACTCGGCTTTGAATGCTACATTTCCTGGCCGACTTTTATATCTACTTTCTTTAAACATATCATAACTACTATCATATACCTTTTTGACATATTTAGTTTCATCAGCAGCCCATACTTTTAGCCAATATTTTATGATTAACTAGAACTGTCGTTAAAGGCAGACAAATATACCACCGCTGCCACTTTGGCGCCTGCACTTTATTGCACCAATAAAAGTTTCCTTTATGATCACATTCACTTGAAACTGAATCTGTTTTCATCAGACGTATATAAAAACAATCCACAGGCCAATGAATGGGTAGTAAAGGATCCCCACTGGCTAAAACTACAAAGGGTCATGAAAAGATAATCAAATCAAAAATCTGCTTCACTAACATATTCACATCACAGTAAATGAGCATACCCAGTATTAAAACCAAGTATTAAAACAATCCACCTTATAATGAATGAGGAGTTAGACACACCAGATTGCCCTATGTAATATACGTAAGAAAATCAAAGGGCCATAACTAATGTAAAAATGATTAAATCAAAATCTTATTTTTTTCACTGTCATCTTCACATCATACTTAATCAGCAAGCCAGATATTTAAAAAAATCCATCAAATAATGAATCAGAAGTTAGTCACACAAGATGTCCCTATATATAATATATGTAAGAAAAAGAAAGGGCCATAACTCATGTAAAAAGGATCAAATCAAAAATCGTTTACTTCGCTGACACCTTCATATCACGATTAATCAGCATGGAAAATATAATAACAATCCACCTTACAATTTATGAAGAGTTAAGCACACAATATTTTGATCTACAGACGGACGATGGAATATCGTTTCAAATTTAAATAACTAATTCAGCATTAACATTTTTTGCTAACGCATCTGCAGAGGTAATAATAGTAAAACATTTGTCAAACATTTTTTAGAAGGCATGTTTTAGCATTAGGAACATCGAAAGCTGCACTAATTCAAAGTATTTAACAAAATCCTAAGTACCCAGTTGTATAACTGTTATAAATTATTTCTAAGAAAACACATCGACTTGAAAGCTTTAAAATGTGTTCAAACAATCAGAGCAGACGATTAAAACTCGTTGTTTTGCAGTTCAACCGTGTCTCTAATCAAGCAGGGGCGTAGCCAGAGCCTTTTGGAGAATACATGGTGGGGGTCCGAGAAATTTTGAAATTTGAGTGCAATTTCGGAGGTTTGTGGCTTCATTTAAGCGAGATTTTGGAGGCTCTCGCCTCTATTCATTAAGTGTGTTTTTAAAAATAGTGCCTCACTCCCTACCCCATTTCAATTTGTATTGCTGATTATAAAAAATAAGCGCTTTTATTTTTTCACATTCGATTTTCTAGAGTACGCCCGGGCGTACAGGAGTATGCCTGGCTACGTCCCTGTCAAGCGTAAAATACACACACAAATGAGAATTTTACAGGACTTGGGAATGTTGACTAGTATGTCAAATACATGTATATACACACGTGTGCAAGTATGTACACGTGCAAGACGTGCCATGGCGGAATGAAGGTCGTAGAATGAAGCGTGTGACAGGATTAGTGTAGAGTACCCGGGTTGTATTTTTCCTTATGTTTTTCGCCGCGTTTAGCGGATATATCTATATTCAAAACATTTAAAAACGCAACATTTTTGAATTTCGATTATTTTTAGTCCGCCGGTTGTTTGTTCAAATCAAGGTTTATTTTATTTAGTACACAAGCCTCTTTGTCCCAAAGGTTAACATGTGACGATAAACAGTCTACATCTTTCAGTTGAGGTTTGTTGTCCCCGTTTGTGGAATCCCATTGAAAGTGCATTAATAAAAGAAAAACATTAGAACTCGTATAATCCTGAATATTTTTACACGCAACTTGCAGTTTAATGTGTACTCTTTTATTTAAACAGTGCTATACTTAAATAATAATAATACAAAATTGACACAGGTGTGTATTGATCCATACTCAGCTTATGTCATACAAAAGGACATCTGTGTATTGACTAATTCACATATTTATCAAGTATGTATTTATAATTCAAGGGCAGATGTGTAAACGTATTAAACTGGAAATTTAATATAAACATCTTCTAGATTACACAAAAGGGGACATAATCTTTAAAACAGTGAGAAAGTGTCGATTCTTACGGATGGCGGGATGTACTGGTTCTACCCAGAAAAAAGTGGGGTGGTCTACCTCTACTACAAAAAATCGACCGGCATAAATGGCCTAAAATGTGCTAAAATGACCTAAAACATTTAACTTTAACATCTCTAGATATTCAAAAAATACCAAATGTTGCCTTTTTCAAATGTACTGAGTTGAGATACATTTCGTGTGCACATTAGTGTGGAACTTCATAACGCTAGAAGCAACAACATTGCTGGACCATCATATTTGTTAATTTAGATCATCTGTGACGTTTGCTTGTAATTAAGACAAACGTCTACTGTTATTCTGAAAAAAACGTCTACTCTGTCAATAATGAAACTTTACAGGAATACTATTTGCTGTGTTACGTGTTGTTTTAGTCTTTTTTCCGAAAGGAAAGATCTTACGTTCGATTAACAGCAGCATATGTACATACAATATATAGCGGAAATTCCCGTGTCGCGTTTCTTTAAAATGCAACATTTTTGATTTTCAATTATTTGTAACCCGCTGTTTTTTTGTTGAAATTAAGATTGTATTTTATGTTAGTTCACATGTCTCTTTGTCCCAAAGGTTAGCACGTGGCGATAAACAGTCGCATGCGATTTGCTCTACTTCTTTCAGTTACACGTTTTGCACGAGGACTTAATTCCAAGTGTTGCGTTTTCAAATGTACCGAGTGAACATATATTTTATCGAGATATTTAGAATCAGACTTCATTTTAAGGCTAGTGTTGAACTGATCATAAGGCATACGAACGTTGACCGTTTACAAAACAGTGTATTATATAAATGTGCCAACCAATGATATTTGTCAGTGTTATGTTGCTATGAGTATGATGTTTCTATTGTCAAAATGACCAGTGAATATCTGGTTGGCAATTTGCATATGAATGGGGATGTCATCGGTCAACGTTCGTGCATGTATTAGGTAAACGGTCTACTTACCTAGAAGTGGTACTCCAAACTTGCCCTAGTTCAGGAATAACAGGACTGTTCAGCTCGTCTGTGAGTGTCATGTCTGTGTAGGTCCGTACTGTATGACTGGTAGAAGTTTATGACGGAAATATATATGTATGTGTTCGATGTGGATACGCTTGATCAGAAATATCACGGAATGCCCGTGGTAATATCAAGCTGTAGATAGGTAGTTGCACAGAAATAGCGTTGTTTGGTAACACATTTGGAGTATTCCAAGAAGTTGCGATAACTTGTTGATCTTTATAGTAATTCCTACTATATGACGTCTTATTTGTAATTAGTTCTAGTTATACATTTTTTTGCAATAAATTGACTGATTTCATTGTTCGTGTGCATCAGTTTATGATCTATTTGTGCCGACGTGCCGTAAAACACCATTCATTCCTTCATTCTGTTCAGTATTCTATTCATTCATATGTATGAACATCTGGTGTGAGTTTGTTTAAACCAATGTCACTGTTGTGATCGTACAGGTCATAGGTCATTAAACATTTACAGGTAATGACAGTAAATTCACAGGTATCGAACTGGTAAAGTAAACTGGATTGTTTTGTCAGCAGTACACTTATAGACTGGACAGTAGCTGCGTGAATTTGGCTCAACATACGACAATCGACATTCGACATACAACATTCAAAAACATCCTTCAAAGTAAATGTCATTTCACTCGACATACAACATTCGATATACGACATTCAAAAGCATCTTTCAAAGTGAATGTTGTTTCACGCGACATACAACATACGACATTCAAAAACATCCTTCAACGTGAATGTCGTTTCACGTGACACACAACATTCGACATTCAAAAACATCCTTCAAAGTGAATGTCATTTCATGCTACACCATACGACATTCTACATCGACATTCAAAAACATCCTTCAAAGTGAATGGCATTTCACACGACATACAACATTCGACATTGAAAAACATCCTTCAAAGTGAATGTCATTTCACGTGACACAACATTCGACATAGGACATTCTACATACGTTATTCAAAGAATGAAAGATGCTTTTGAATGTCGAATGTCATATGTCGCAAGTTGTATGTTGTGTGAAATGACATTGACTTTGAATGTTTTATGTCGAATGTTGTATGTTGTATGTCGCATGAAATGACATTCACTTTGAGGGATGTTTTTGAATGTCGTATGTCGAATGTCATATGTTGTATGTCGCGTGAAATGCCATTCACGTTGAAGAGGATGTATTGAATGTCGTATGTCGAATGACGATTGTCGTATGTTGAGCCAACTTCACGCAGCCCTGGTCAGCGTGGTTTATAAGGTACGATTGGACGGTTACATTTTGACGATATTGGAGAAAGTACTTTATTGTTTAAACGGATTACGCTTAAATACATCGTGACTCACAATAAATGCAATAAATAGTGTACGCATTTTTTTGTAAACATCATTCCAAGTTAAGTTGAAATCCGCCAATGGGTTCAGGAGAACTAGTCCGGACAAAATTTATGTATTAAAACCTTTAAAGGGCCATAACTCCGACATACTTGGAACGGAACAAGACGATAGGCAAAATTAGGCTGGTAACTGATCATTCCTACCAAGTTTGGTTGAAATCCGGCAAGTTTTTTTTCTCATGATCCACAATTTCAACTCAAAACAAACGCTGCTTTTAGTATACATCATTCACAGTATTAGCAGTCTCCGTGGCCGAAGGGTTATTGACGTCGCGCTGTAAACCTCGCCTCTCACCGCTGCGGGTTCGAATCCCACTGGGAGCTCGACTTGTATGTGAGGAAGTGTCAATTCTTACGGATGGCGGGAGGTGTACAGTACTAGTTCTACTCAGGAAAAGTGGGTGGTCTGCCTCAACCACAAAAAATCGACCGTCGTATATTACCTTACATGTGTTGAAAATGACGTAAAACACCATACAAACAAATATAAACAAGATAAAGTTTATGTATAAGGGACCATAAGTCTTTCAAAAATCATTCAACCAGAACATGGCGATGACAGGTGCAACTAGGCTTAGTACTGATCATTCTCGCCAAGATTCGCTGAAATCTGGCAAAGAGTTAAGAAGAGACCAATCTGGACAAAGTTTGTGTATTAAAATATTTAAAGGGTCACAACTCTGCCAAAAATCATTCAACAGATATATGGCGATGATATGCACAACTGAGGCTTGATACTGATCATCCTTGTCAAGTTTCTTCTATATCCAGCCGTTCAGGAGAATTAGCCCGGAAAAAAATTGTGGTATCAAAATCCTTTAAAGGGCCATCTGCCAAATATCTGTAAACCGGAACGTGACAATGACATGCACAACTAGGCTTGGTGCTGATCATCCCTGCAGTTTCATTGAAATCTGGCGAGGGGTTCAGGAGAAGTAGATCAGACAAAGTTTGTGTATTAAAACCTTTAAAGGGCCATAATTCTGCAAAAAAAATCATTTAACCGGAATACGCCAATGATTTGCACAACTAGACATGGAATTGATCATCCCTAAAAAGCATCGTTTAAATCCGGCCAGAGGTTCAGGAGAACTAGTGAGAACAAAGTTTGTGTATTAAAACCTTTAAAGGGCCGTAACTCCGCCAAAAATCATTCAACCAGAACACGGCGATGATGTGCACAACTAGATATAGAATCGATCATCTCTAAAAAGTTTCTTTAATCCGGACAGGGGTTCAGGAGAACTAGTCAGAACAAAGTTTGTGTATTAAAACCTTTAAAGGGCTATAACTCTGCCAAAATCATTCAACTGGAACATGGTGACTATGTACAACTAGACTTGGTACTGAACATCCCTGCAAAGTTTCAATGAAATCCGGCCAAATGAAGACCCTTTCATCTTAATGAGGCAAAGATATAGTATATTTCAGAAAATCAAGGACCATGCCTCCGATGTAAATGGTCCAATCTGGATGGTTTTCGAACTCGTTCAAGCTTTCATTGATATTAACAACCTGGTAAAGTTTCTTAAAGATCGGATGAAAGATGAAGGCAATATCGTCTTAAGGCAAAATATAGGATTTTTAACTAAATCAAGGGCCATAACTCCACTGTTACTGGTCCGATCTGGCTGGTTTTCGAAATTGTCTGAGCTGTCATTGATATAAACAATCAGGTAAAGTGTTGTAAAGATCAGATGAAAGATGAAGGCCCTATCGAATTAACGAGGCAAAATATAGCATTTTTAACTAAATCAAGGGCCATAACTCCGCTGTTACTGGTCCGATCTTTCTGGTCTTCGAAACTGTCTGAGCTTTCATTTATATAAACAATCTGGTAAAGTTTTGTAAAGATCAGATGAAAGATGAAGGCCCTATCGTCTTAACGAGGCAAAATATAGCATTTTTAACTAAATCAAGGGCCATAACTCCCCTGTTAATGGTCCGATCTAGCTGGTCGTCGAAGTTGTCTGAGCTTTCATTTATATAAACAATCTTGTAAAGTTTGGTAAAGATTGGATGAAAGATGAAGGCCCTATTGTTTAATGAGGCAAAATATAGCATTTTTAACTAAATCAAGGGCAATAACTCCGCTGTTAATGGCCGATCTAGCTGGTTATCAAACTTGTACGAGTTTTTATTGATATTAACAATCTGTGCAAGTTTGGTAAATATCAAATAATAAATGAAGGTGCTAGAGTGTTCCCGAGGCTTAATATGGCATTTTTCAGCAAAACAAGGGCCATAACTCCGGTGAAATTATTTCGATCTAGCCGGTTTTCGAACTTGTCCGAGCTTTCATTGATATAAAGACACTGGTAAAGTTAAGTAAAGGTCCGATTAATATTGAAGGCCCTAGAGTGTTCACAAGGCAGAAAATAGCATTTTTCAGGAAAAACAAGGGCCATAACTCCGGTGTTACTGATAGGATTTAGCTGGTTTTCGAAATAATTTGAGCTTTCATTGATATTAATAATCTGTGCAGGTTTGGTAAAGATCAAATAATAAATGAATATGCTAGCGTGTTCACAAGGCAGAAAATGGCATTTTTCAGAAAAAACAAGGGCCATAACTCTGGTGTTACTGACCCAATTTAGCTGAATTTTGAACTTGTCCAAGCTGTCATTGGTATTAACAATCTGTGCAAGTTTGGTATCGATCAAATAATAAATGAAGGTGTTAGAGCGTTCACAAGGCAGAAAATGGCATTTTTCAGAAAAAACAAGGGTCATAACTCTAGTGTTACTGACCCAATTTCGATCAAGTAATAAATGAAGGTGTTAGAGCGTTCACAAGGCAGAAAATATCAATTTTCCGAAGAAACAAGGGCCATAACTCCGGTGTTACTCATCTAATTTGGCTGGTTTTCGAACTTGTCCGAGCTTTCATTGATATTAACAATCTGTGCAAGTTTGGTAAAGATCAAATAATAAATGAAGGTGCTGGAGCACAAGGCTAAATATGGCATTTTCAGCAAAACAAGGGCCATAACTCTGGTGAAATTTATCCGATTCGGCTGGTTTTCGAACTTGTCCGAGCTTTCATTGATATAAAGACACTGGCAAAGTTTCGTAAAGATTCAATTAATAATGAAGGCCCTAGAGTGTTCACAAGGCAAAAGTTAACAGACGGACGACGGACGGACGGACGACGGACGGACGATGGACGACGGACAACTCGCCATCCCATAAGCTCTGCTGGCCTTTGGCCAGTAGAGCTAAAAACAGTATTAGCTCAAAACAGGACCTGTTTGTTATACGTCTATCTACAATCCCCGCTCAAAACAAACACAGACACGATTTCGTTCATATATACTTTAATCATTCAAACATGTGCAATAATATAAAACAAAAATTACAGGAATATACACAGAACTTTTTTTAAAACAGTATACGTATCAACTGACATCTTACAAAGTACACAACATTTCACCACGGACTAAAATTAGGGAAGATTTTGTGATATATAAAGGCGCTCGAGCGTTTATGCTCAAGTTAGCATTATTTAATTAATCAAGGGCCATAACTCTATAATTTCTTATATAATTTATTAAATAATTTGCTATTAGCTATTATAATATAAACCTAGAGCACCGCCTAGCGGGGCATATACACCCACCTTTGGCAATGTTAAGTTCCAGGTTAAACCTTTTTCAAAGGGAAATAATTTAAAAAAAGATGAATCAGAAAGTTATGGGCCTTTATAAGATCATGTTAAAGATGTGTGCACAGTTTCATTCTTGTACACCGAATACCTTGAAAGTATTCAGCCACAATCACTTGGAAAGGGGAAGGTTAAGTTCCAGGTTAAACCCTTTTCCAAGGGGGAATAATAAAAAACAACATGAACCAGGGAGTTATAGGTCTATATCGGATGTATTCATTGGATCACGCTGACATTTTTTACAAAGTTTCATTGTTGTAAACCGTATACTTTGAAAGTTATTAGCCGCACTCAGTTGTCAGGTAAAAGTTATTAGCCGCACTCAGTTGTCAGGTAAAAGTTATTAGCCGCACTCAGTTGTCAGGTAAAAGTTATTAGCCGCACTCAGTTGTCAGGTAAAAGTTAACGGACGTTCTATTTTTCAGGCTTATGAGCTTTTCCCTTCCTTAAATTTTAGCTCACAATATCATTTTAGGAGCTTCTTAGTTAAACAAAAAGCAAAAAAAGCTCCTAACCCTAATGGCAATAGCTCCTAAACCCCTAAAAGTTAGCTCGGACAGACAGACAGACAAAGCCATGATAACATTATATGTCCCTACGGGCGCAGTCCAATAACAAAGTGATGAAAACAAATGAGTTACAGCATTAACAATGCAGAATAATAAAACATTTTTCATTATGGCCAATAGCTCTACTGTTTTTATCCAAACATTCATTGACCGTAAACCTCTCTGGTAGAGATCAATTGCAAACAGAGGTGCAAGAGCGTTAACAACAAAATGTTAATGGCTGGACAGATAGACAACAGCAACAGTTAACGCGCCATTACATACGTTCATCTGGCTAAAGCGCAAATTAAGATCAAATACATATGAATATATATAACAGCAGGATATTAAAGGGACACGCGGCAATCTGGATTTTTTAAAAACTCACAGCGTCTCCAGTTTTTCTTACATAACTTGCATTTGTTAAATCGTTAATATTAATTATAAGAATAGTTTAAAGCCAATTCCGCTTGCATTTTATTAACTGATGATTATACTGCACTGTTGATTATACTGCACTGTTGATTATACTGCACCAAAAATATATTTAAAACCTCTGGTAGAATAACACGAAAAAGAGGAAAAGTGGAAGAGCAGGTTTAAAGTCAAAATAATACTGGATAAATAGAGACGTGTCTATGTTTAATAAAAACTTCCAAGATCGCCGTGTTTCCCTTCAGCACATACATATCAATTTATAACAACTAGCCAGATGAACTTGAAGTATCATAGAGCGATTTAATTAATATAGATAATAATATAATCAGTTGCAAAAGAAACTGGACACTTTGAAAATGTTACTTTACACCCTATCTTCTTTATCAAGCGACAGTCCCTTAATGATTCAATCTACTGAAAAACAAATGACATGATATTGGCAACGTAATGATAAAAACATTGATACCAAACATGGCATATTCATTTTGGAATTTGTCAATTTAATTCTAAAAAAACTTTATACAATTAAATCTAAACAAAAACTCGGTGTCCACTTTCTTTTGCAACAGAGTATACTTACACAATTACAAACGCCCTTACCAACATATATATTTAACATCTATAGTAACAGAAACACCCTTACATACATCAATGTTTTTATATTATAGTGATGACATAAAGAGTTCTTAAAATATGCTTGGCGTAAATTGGCGTAAACAATCCAATCAATCAGTCTAAATAATTGAAGACAATTGTGATGATTATACATGTAATAAAACTTAACTAAAACGTGACCCATGACAGCCATGCCGAGGACAATCAACTTGTTAAAAAGACTCTTACAACACTGAGAGAAAAAAATGTTTTGTATGTTGTTTTACGTCAGTTTCAACACATGTAAGGTTATATATGACGGTCGATATTTTGTGGTGGAGGCAGACCACCCATACGTTTCCTTGCTGGATCCCTGTTCTTCCTAATTTTTATTAATAATCTACCACTACAATTGTAACATATGAGTGGCACAGTAAGTTTATTGCAAAATGGGTGCTTAGAAAACGGCATGGTGCTATAAACACTGAAACAACTGAATTGAATTGGGTTTTGTAGTATTCCACTCAATTACTGCATAATAATATTATGTATGATTCTTAAGAGTAGGGCAGGTTCCCGGATTCCTATATATCCTCCCCCTCTCTCTGGGGCGGCTCTAAATAACCTGTACTGTGTTGATGAGACGTTAAACAACATTCAATTCATATATACATACCAGGGGTAGCTACCTGTATGAAAGTACGCACGTGCGTACACCCTGTCGAAGCCTAAAAAAAAAGAAAAAATGAGAAAAGCTAATATTTCTTAAATGATGGGAAAATCATAGGTCATAAAGACCAGTTACCATGGGATGGGAAAATCATAGGTACTACAGTGCAATAGGATTATATTATACATCAAACCTGAATAAAAAATAATATAATTTGCTGTGATTTTGAGATTAAATTCTTAATTTTAATTACCTTAAGATACAATATATCTAAAAAATAAAAAATGCGGCCTGTCATATTTAAAGGAGACATACGTTTAGAAAAGGCAGTTCTAACTATACTCGGTAAAAAAAGTTTTGGACCAGGGTATATAAATTCACATAAAAATAAAACTAGTAGACAAAATTTAAGTATCTTTTTTTAGTAACCAAGGTCTACCCTACCCGGTTAATTTAGTACCAGAAACATTAAATTCCAAACAAGATTTGATTTTAAAAGAATATCGCGAACACACAAAGGGTCTGTAAAAAATGTTGCAAAGTCCATACAAAGTATCAGTTAAGGACACATTCGAGTAACCAATAAAAAGATTATTATTTTTTCGCAAACTTTCATTGTAAACGATAATTATTGTTGATTGTTGATCTAATGTGAATTATCAACTGAGATAATGAGGTTATGTTCGAACGTCATGGTTCAGCGATCATTGTACGGGTTCGAACACTGCCATGGTCCAAAGCTTCTTTTACAGAGTATATGTACCATTTTTTTACAAAATCTATTAATAGGATTATTTTTTAGGAAATGTCATTAATGTTGTTTACAAACAAATATTATCAAAAAAATATGTACGGTTGTAAATGATTAGCAAAAATAGTGCATATCAAAATTGAATAATAATAAAACATATCAAAAATCGTGCATATCAAAACTGAATAATAATAAAACAGAGCAAAATAAAACATAGCAAAATAGTACATGTATATCAAAACTGAATAATAATAATAAAACATATCAAAAATCGTGCATATCAAAACTGAATAATAATAAAACAATCGTTTAACATGGGATGCATAGTGCTCCTCCGACAAACATCGACAAAGTCCAACGTTTTTTCTTTAATTGATGGATTCTTCATCACAAGCATTCCTATTTGTTTTCTTTTGATCTTTTTATTGTGAGCCTGAAATAAAAGATATGTCATAAAAACATTAATGTTTCCATAGGGTATGTTATTTGTAACCTGTGTCACAGGATTTAATGGGGTTTGAAAATGAAGTCGTGTAAAGCTCTGTAGAGGATACGAAGAAGTTTAATTCTGTAAAACAGAAATATATTCAAGTCAAAGAATGAATAACTTGATACAAAATATTTCACGTCTGTTGAACGAAAATGGCATATGCAACTGGCGCATTTCTTTCCCATGATCCAATGACTTTAAAAAGGACTTCCGTTTCCTCTTATAATTGGCGGGAAATAATACCCTTAAGCTTAAGCAATCTACTTAAAGATGTGAAATTAATGTGTAATAAAACAGTGATAGATATTAATACATATTTCAAATACAAGACTACAATATGATAATGAACATATACATTATAGGGCTAATATACTGTATAGGGTTACGTAAGGACTGGACAAAGGGAAGTAACTGGAAACTAAAAAGTTTACCTAATTACTTTGGGATATTGGAAACATATAGACTAAGGGAAGTAATCGGACATGAAAGTGTACAGGCGCCACTTGGATACTGGGTACACGGTTTATTTAAAGTTTAATAATTATATACAGGAAGTCATATATGGCTATAATCATAGCTTTAAGGCAGGATGCAAGCGGTCAGTTTGTTTTTAGTACACTTACATTCTGAATGCAATGGTATGCACAAAACATTCAAATGTCATACTGGAAATTTAACAATTCTTTATTAAAAGACACAAAATATGTAGACGAAATAAAAATAATAATAGATAATGTTAAAAGGCAGTATGCATCTGATATACAGGATACTGATATGGATATAAGTGAAATTCCGATACAAAATTTAAAATTTAACATAACTGATCAATTATTTTTTGAGACATTATTATTAGAGATTAGAGGAAAAACTATTGCCTACTCAGCATATAAAAAGAAACTGGAAATAAACAAGGAAGAATGTGTTTTAAAAGAAATAGATAAACTTGAAAAAGAAAATGATATAAATTATACTTTACTTGAGCAGAAAAAAAAAGATATATTCGAACTCCGAAAAAAAAAATTAGAAGGGGCTTTTGTGAGATCTAAAGCAAAATGGATAGATGAAGGGGAAAAGATTTCGAGTTATTTTTGCAATTTAGAAAATAGAAATTATGTCTCAAAATATATGAATTCTTTAATATCCAGATTAGGGGCTACTTTGAAAACTCAGGAAGAAATTTTGACGGAAACAAAAGCACATTATAAAACATTATACGAAGCTAAAGAAACAATAGATATAGATTTAAATGTTTTACTTAAAGACTTTAATATACCAAAACTAAGTGAAAATATAAAACAGTCTGTAGAGGGTGCTCTCAACTATACAGAAATGCTTAATTCATTGAAAAGAATGTCCAACAACACAAGCCCAGGTAATTCTGGATTTACGGTTGAATTTTATAAGTTTTTCTGGAACAATATGGGTTATTTTTTAGTTAGGACAATAAATTATGCTTATATAAATGGAGAACTCTCAATAACACAAAAACAAGGAGTTATAACTTGCATTCCGAAAGGCAACAAAGACAAATTATATTTGAAAAATTGGAGACCGATCTCTCTTCTAAATGTTTCTTATAAAATAGCATCATCATCAATAGCTTTTAGAATAAAAAATGTGTTATGTACTATTATCCATGAAGATCAAACTGGCTTTTTACCAGGCAGATTTATGGGAACAAATATAAGATTACTGTATGACATACTATTTTATGCTGAGAAATACAATATTCCAGGCTTACTGCTCTTGATTGACTTTGCGACTGCTTTTGACACGGTATCATGGAATTTCATGACAAAAGTTTTACAATTTTTTAATTTTGGCCCTTCAATTATTAGTTGGATACAACTGTTTTACCACAATATAGAGTCATGTGTTATTGTTAATGGGCATATGTCAGATTGGTTCTATCTACAAAGAGGTTGTCGTCAAGGAGATTCATTGTCACCCTACCTGTTCATTCTGTGTGCAGAAGTATTATCTGTAATGTTAAGAAGCAATCCTAAAATTAAAGGTATTCATGTAGATAATACTGAGTTTTTAGTATCACAATATGCTGATGATACCAGTTTGACTCTAGATGGCTCCAAAGACTCACTTCTACACACCATGTTGACATTAAAATTTTATGCACAAATCTCCGGCCTTAATATAAATACTGACAAAACAAAACTTATTTGGTTTGGATCAAAAAAAGGTAGCGACACAAAGTTATGTCCAGAATACAATTTATGTTGGGAAAAAGACAATTTCACTGTACTAGGGGTTAAATTCTCAACAAACCTGAATTCAATGATAAAAATAAATTACGACCTTAAAATAGAGGAAATTAAAAGATTACTTGCAGGTTGGTCTAAAAGAATACTTACTCCTTTGGGAAAAATTGTGATTCTAAAAAGCCTAGCTCTATCTAAACTTAATCATTTGATAATCGGAATCCCCAACCCATCACCTGAAAAAATCAAACTTCTTCAAAATATGTTTTATCACTTTCTCTGGAATAATGCAAAAGATAAAATAAAAAGAACCATTATAATACAAGATCATAAGTTTGGGGGGCTAAGAATGATTGATATTGAACAATTTATGTCAGCTCTAAAAACTACTTGGATTCGCAGAATTTTCCAGACAGATAATAAATATACTCAGTTGGCGAAAAAAATGTGCCCCATTCTTACAGACGTAGTTAATTTTGGTAGTGATTTTATCAAACAGAAATTACATAGAATACATAATCCCTTTTGGAAAGAAGTAGTTTCCTGTTATAAAATATTTACTGAACACGTGAAACCGACTTCATGGCAGCAATTTCATGCTGTTAATTTATGGTATAATCCAGATATTAAGGTCGGAGGTTCAAGCGTTTTTTATAGAAGATGGTACGAAGGCGGAATTTTATTAATCAATGACCTTTTAAACACAAATGGAAACCTTTACTCTTACAGAGAATTTAATAATCGACATGACATAAGGTCGAATTTCTTAGAATATGAAAGTCTTATTACTGCTATTAGAAACTACTTGGGTAAATTGAACATAACACATTTACCCAATAATAGTCCAAACCCATTACGCCCTCTTATACTATCACTAATCCAAAAACATACTAAAGGCTGTAGACTAATTTATGATATGTTGATTAAAAAACATAATTACCCAAAGTCATTAATAAAATGGAAGAACGAAGTTTTAACAGTACCTAACTATAATTTCGAAACAATTTACGCAATACCGTTTAAAATAACAAAAGATCCAAAATTACTTTGGTTACAACATCGAATCAACCATAGAATTCTGGGAACTAACTATTTACTAACAAAAATGAACATTCTAGATAATAGCATGTGCAGCTTTTGCAATATTTTACCTGAAACCATACATCACTTGTTTTGGAATTGTGAGGTTGTAAAACAGTTTTGGTCAGGTCTTGCAGAATACATTAGAAATAAATGTAATATAACTTTGACAATTTGGGAAGAAACAGATATCTTATTTGGAAATAATAAATTTGATATCACTTTGAGCAAAATTATCATGCAAGCCAAACTTTTTATATATCAGCAAAAGATGCAAAAGCAAAACCCATTACTAGATATCTTTAAAAAACATATTATATCTTTATACAAAGTGGAAAAGTGGATAGCATATAAAAATATAAAAGTACAAAAATTTGAAGCCATGTGGAGTCGATATATAAACATTGGTAAAATAGGACAATAAAATAGATAGATACAGACTTTTTATTATGTCAAAGTTCAGGGACACCATAACAATCATCCTAGTAAACACTGCTGTCTACTTCTTAGCTTTTTTTTTAAGTTTGTAATTTTTTCCTGTCGTTATATATATGCCCCAGAAAATGTTTTGTATAATTGTTACCCCCACCCCTCCCCCACTGGAAAGAAAAGTAATCCATGCATAATCTGAAGAGTTTATTATCTCAATAGCAGGATATACAAAACAATACATACAGTGAGTGTGTAGATAATGATTTATGTGTGTACATGTCTGTATATCTGCAAAGTTGTATATACTTGAGAACAGGATATACAAAACGATACATACAGTGAGTGTGTAGATAATGATTTATGTGTGTACATATCTGTATACCTGCAAAGTTGTATATACTTGAGAACAGGATATACAAAACAATACATACAGTGAGTGTGTAGATAATGTTTTTTGTGTGTACATATGTCTGTATATCTGCAAAGTTGTATATACTTGAGAACAGGATATACAAAACAATACATACGGTGAGTGTGTAGATAATGATTTATGTGTGTACATATGTCTGTATATCTGCAAAGTTGTATATACTTGAGAATAGGATATACAAAACAATACATACAGTGAGTGTGTAGATAATGATTTATGTGTGTACATATGTCTGTATATCTGCAAAGTTGTATATACTTGAGAACAGGATATACAAAACAATACATACAGTGAGTGCGTAGATAATGATTTATGTGTGTATATATGTCTGTATATCTGCAAAGTTGTATATACTTGAGAACAGGATATACAAAACAATACATACAGTGAGTGTGTAGATAATGATTTATGTGTGTACATATGTCTGTATATCTGCAAAGTTGTATATACTTGAGAATAGGATATACAAAACAGTACATACAGTGAGTGTGTAGATAATGATTTATGTATGTACATATGTCTGTATATCTGCAAAGTTTTATATACTTGAGAATAGGATATACAAAACAATACATACGGTGAGTGTGTAGATAATGATTTATGTGTGTACAAGTCTGTAAAGTTGTATATACATGTACTTGAGAATATATTATGGATGCATGTATACAGATAATGAGAATAAGATACTGTACTGTATACATATGCTGAGTAAAATTTAAGGGGACACTTGGCAATCTTAATTAGTTTAAAACTCACAGCGTCCTGTTGGTCTTCAATATGACCTGCATACTTTCAGTCATTAAAGTTAAATGTTTAAATAATTCAAGGTACATGTAAATTGATTTTACATATTACTCAATTTTGATGATAATGCATTAGTTGTGTACTTGAACATTTGGATAGAATATGGCAGGTTTAATAGCCGAGATACTTATGTTAATACTTAAATGTAACTCATGTTCGCCATGTGTCCCTTTAACAAAATAGAATAAAATGAGTATGACTATACCTTGTTTGCAGTATGTATGTAACTGTTATCAATATGTAAAAATAAGATGTATGTACTCTGTTGGTATATGTAATGGATACTTTAGAAAAATAAAAAAAATTAAAAAAAAAAACATTCAAATGTGTTTATGGGAGATGGCAACAGAATATGAAAATACGTTAAACAAAATGATCGATGTGGGCGTGTAATAAATGAATATTGCACTATTGTAATAAATATGTAAATGAAGGCTGAATCATTGTTTGATATTTTTCGTTCAGCTCGATGTGAAGAACTGCCTCATCTATATTGGTAACTGGTAAAAATACCGGACTACGGAAACAGACGAGGCCGGTCCGTTGTTTCGATGTCATATGGAAAATACCATAGGGTTAGGGTTATTTTAAGACGTCATCATACGAAACATATGACAATATATAGGCAGCTACATTTAAATATATGTTTATACATGCATGAGGCGTTTTTGGAGTTATGTAATACACAGAATCTCACATTCGTTCCTATTACATATAATGTAATTAATACTCATTTAATAAAATTGACAAGCAGTTCTGCACAGCCTTGACACATAGTTCTGTACAGTCTTGTATCATATACTTTTATCTAACTCATTTAATGAACTTAATATTAAACAGCCACTCATGTAATAGCCTCTATATTTACATGTAAGGCTTGTTTATATATGTATATTACATATAATATAAATGTCGAAGGGTCAGATCAACGTCTTTGTGTGTTATATTTATGTGTTGTATTGATGTTGTATTTATGTTGTCTTTGTTTGGATATTCTTTAAAATCTCAGAAACAGAACTCACGTTAACTGCCAATACGCATATGTGACATAAAAGTAGGTATAAAAATGGAACAGGACATGTAGCTCTCCCAGAACACAGTCAACAATAACATGTACTATACAGTCAACAATAACATGTATTAACACAAAGAACAATTAAAATGGTAACAAGTAGCAAGGCAAGTGACATAACAAACACAAAAGCAAGGCAAGTGACATCACAAACACAAAAGCAAGGCAAGTGATATCACGAACACAAAAGCAAGGCAAGTGACATCACAAACACAAAAGCAAGGCAAGTGACATCACAAACACAAAAGCAAGGCAAGTGACATCATGAACACAAAAGCAAGGCAAGTGACATCACAAACACAAAAGCAAGGCAAGTGACATCACGAACACAAAAGCAAGGCAAGTGACATCACAAACACAAAAGCAAGGCAAGTGACATCACGAACACAATAAGCAAGGCAAGTGACATCACGAACACAAAAGCCAGGCAGGACATCACGAACACAAAAGCAAGGCAAGTGACATCACGAACACAAAAGCAAGGCAAGTGACATCACAAACACAAAAGCAAGGCAAGTGACATCACGAACACAAAAGCCAGGCAGGACATCACGAACACAAAAGCAAGGCAAGTGACATCAAAAACACAAAAGCAAGGCATGTGACATCACCAACACAAAAGCAAAACAAGTGAAATCATGAACACAAAAGCAAGGCAAGTGACAGCACAAACACAAAAGCAAGGCAACTGACATGACAAACACAAAAGCAAGGCTTGTGGAATCACGAACACGAAAGCAAGGCAATTGACATCACGAACACAAAAGCAAGGCATGTGACATCACGAGCACAAAAGCAAGGCAAGTGACATCACGAACACAAAAGCAACACAAGTGACATCACGAACACAAAAGCAACGAAAGTGACATCAAGAACACAAAAGCAAGGCATGTGACATCATGCACAAACACAAAAGCACGGCATGTGACATCACGAACACAAAAGCAAGGCTAGTGACATCACGAACACAAAAGCATGGCATGTGACATCATGAACACAAAAGCAAGGCAAGTGACATCACGAACACAAAAGCATGGCATGCAGGGGTGTCATTAACTTTATAAGTAAGCGGCACATAGAGCAGAATAGCCGGGTATTTTTATTGATACTTGTATAAATATTAAAAAAAGTATTCATAGTAGCTGGGTAAACCAGTCAAAGTAGCAGGGGGAAATCCCTGCCTCCCGCCTCTTAATGACACCCCTGGGCATGTGACATCATGAACACAAAAGCAAGGTATGCGACACCACAAACACAAAAGCACGGCATGTGACATCACGAACACAAAAGCATGGCATGTGACATCACGAACACAAAAGCAAGGCAAGTGACATCACGAACACAAAAGCATGACATGTGGCATGTGACATCGCGAACACAAAAGCCGGCATGTGACATCACGAACATAAAAAGCAAGGCAAGTGACATCACAGACACAAAAGCACGGCATGTGACATCACGAACACAAAAGCAAGCATGTGACGCAAAAGCAATGCAAATGATATCATGAACACAAACGGGTTGACAATAGTGCTACTGCCTTGGAATGGTCAGTGGTAAAAAAGACTGCTGGAGGTTTAAACCAGGTTTTAGGGTGCACCAAACCTCACTCTTAAATACTTTACTTTTATTTTGGAATGAAAACTATTATATCTGGCAAATAAAATGTAGGTAAATAGTATACTGCATTTATATTTTGTTATTTACATCAATATTGGTAAATTGATTTTTTTAAGTCACCCTACCCTTGAAAAATGGAATGTGCCGCCATCGTCATTTTGGTTTTCAGATGTCAATAAAATTACATGTAAACATGGGGGTCAAAATGATTTTTTAGCTTTGCGAAGCTCAGCGGATATCTACAGCAAGATTGCAAACAGATTCAGGAGCGTCTATTTTCATTCTATCTAACCATATCAGGTAAGAAAACATATAACAAGTAATAAAAAAAAATCTCGATTCATATTCGACGTCTAGGCACCCTGAAAAGCACAGTATGTTAGGTTGCAGGTTAAAGTTTTATGTTGAAATGGAAGTCAGAGTTACTGGACATGTCAATGGCACTGAATAATTGATAAAGAAGTGTTTACAGTTTTATGACCATAGGTCAATATTTTGCCAAGTTATGAGCCAGGTTGTTGCAGGTTAAAGTTTTAAAAGGGGCATAACTCTGCCAAAATGCAAGTTAGAGTATTGGTCATGTGCAATGACATTCTTTGGGGTCAGATGAAGATGTGTGTGAAGATTCAAGAACATAGGTCAAATATTTTTCAAGTTATGGTCAAGGTTAGGTTGCGGATTAAAGTGTGACGGATGGACGACAGATGACGAGGGACAAAGTAATCTCTAAGTGTTTGCCATGCTAAGCAGGTGATACAAACACAAACCTAATAAAAGAAACAGAAACAAGGTGTGGGGGCAGGGGGTGAGGCTGAGGGTACCCCATGTCCCAATTATGAATGAGCTATGAATAAGGAGATGGACGTTTACCTTAACCAGAATTACTGCAAATTTTGAACCATATTTTAAATTGGGCACCCAAACCCCCGACCACTTGGCATCCCCTCTCCTCTAAAAGAAACGGATGAAGATTTGCATTATTTATGAAGGGAAAAAGAAAGAAATCGGTAGAACCAATGGATGCAGAGTAAAGTTCACATGTACGTGAAATACAATCGCATGAAAAATGTAGGAGGAGTTGTGCGGTCAAGTTTTATATTTGAAAAACTTCAAAGTCTTAACTCTGCAAAAGAAATAATTCAACCAGAACGTCCTGACAATACGTGCTACTATACATCATATTGATACTTCCTACTAAGTTTCACAAAAATCAGATGAAAAATGGAGGAGAAGTGCGGAAATGCATCACATTTTAAAAATTTCAAAGTCCCATAACTCCGCCGAATGTCCTGACAATATGCCCTACTAGACGTCATAGTGATACTTCTATAAAGTTTGAAAAATGTATGAGTTGAGGAAGACAAGCTTTAGATTAGAAAAACTTCAAAGTCCCGTAACTTTGCTAACTATCGCTCAACTGTAACATCCTGATAATAGGCACTAATAGACATCATACTGATACTTCGTATGAAGTTTTGTGAAAATTGGATGAAAATTTAGGAGTTGGGAGGACAATGTTTAGATTCGAAAAACTCAAAGTCTCATATCTCTGCCTAAATTCATTCAACTCTCCTGACAACATGCACTGTACTAGACATCATACCGATACTTCCTACAAAGTTTCCTGAAAATCGGATGAAAACATAGGAGTTGAGCGGACAAGCTTTATATTCGAAAAACTTCCTTTCGATCTTGGGGGCATAAAAAAATGTCATCGTAAGTGATCAATGCCCTCGAAATGTGTTTTATTACTTCGACCTTCACGAGTGACCTTGACCTTTTAGGACCTGATTCTTACTGCGACACACATTGTCGTTGTGATTAACATTTGTGTTATGTTTCATGAAATTCCTTTCAGTTTTTTTAAAGTTATGACTGCGACATGAATTTTGACTCATTTGACCTTTGATGTCAAAGTGTGACCTTGAATTTTAAAGTACAGACCTGATTCTTGCCCATGACAGCCTTTCTCATTATGATCAACATTTTTATGAAGTTTCATGCAATTCCCTTCAATACTTTCACAGTTATGGCTGAAACATGATTGTTTCCGACGGACAAACGAACAAACGAACAGACGGACGGATGGTGCAATTAATATATGCCACCCTTCGGGGGCATAATAAAAAGAGTTTGGGTTTTGGATGGGATGGGGATGAGAGGAGCCCATGCCCCAATATAGTTGAACTATGAATAAGATTTGCATAAAATATGTTCAGTAACAACAGAATATATGTTTACCTTAACCAAAGTTATTGGACATTTCATACGATATGTACTTATCTTTCACCAATTATGCACCCATCCCCACCCACCTACCCTGCATAACACTGCAGAAATGCTTGACAGAGTTACGGATCTTGCGCTCTGCAATGGTTATTCATTGTGGCAAGTTCGAATTTCGAATGAAAATGATTATACGATATGGAAGTTATGGACGACACGTAAATATGATGTAGACTTGTACTGATGAAACGATGGACAGACAGCCCACGGACTATATGCCCTCCGACTCTTTAAGCACAAAAAAGAAAGACAAATCCTCAGCTTATAAACATCCAAGCATGTCCAAGTTAAGGTTTACAAAACTGATTATGTACTCTGTTTCCAAGTGTGTGCGAACATTTAGACGTTTTTGAGCAGAAGCAGAAGTGTGACGCCAAGGCCGACATCACCGACGCCAAGGCCGACATCACCAACGCCAAGGCCGACATCACCGCCTATGATAGACAAAGTGATCCTTAAGTATCTGTTGTGATACGCAGGTGATAGAACAAGAAGATTCAGGTATCACACCACAATTAATTTTCCCATGGGATCACTGTACAGCCTTTTGCAAGAACTGAGCTTCAAAGCAGGGCAGCATACATTGTTGTTGGTGTAATATCTTCAGTATATCCAAGACCAGTAAATTAAAACAATAAATTACATCAGTTAGGCAAGTTTGTTTTTTCTCGCTCATGTTTATGTGATCCCTTTGAACAATGCAAAAGTCATACATGTACACTATCTAGCTGAATATGTGGTGCTTCGGTCAAACACTTTGAAACGTGAATGAAACCTATTATCAATATGGGATTTTCTGTATCATCTGTCTTTTACATTGCAGATGTATACTAAAGCAAAAAAAACTCTATTTTTAAAATAAAAAATTGCCTAAAACAGAGAAAAAAATATAATTATTGTCTGTTTTCCTTTTGTCTCTAGGTCCGTGAACTCGTAGGGTAAATAGAGGTGTGAGACCAATAGGAGCATAGCGAGACTTGAACTCACAGGGCAATTAGAGGTGTGAGACCAAATGGAGCATAGCGAGACGTGAACTCACAGGGCAAATAGAGGTGTGAGACCAAATGGAGCATAGTGAGACGTGAACTCACAGGGTAAATAGAGGTGTGAGACTAATAGGAGCATAGCGAGACGTGAACTCACAGGGCAAATAGAGGTGTGAGACCAATAGAAGCATAGCGAGACGTGAACTCACAGGGTAAACAAATATAGGTGTGAGAACAATAGGAGCATAGCGAGACATGAACTCACAGGGCAAATAGAGGTGTGAGACCAATTTGAGCATAGCGAGATGTACCTGTGTTGGTTATTTTCTTCCAGTAGATGGTGTGGTGTTCGGTATGAAAGAAACTTGACCATCAGTCTTGCCTGGCGCTAATGATGACGAGTAGATCAACAATGGTCCCATTTCAGTTGCCATCGTACCATCTGGTAGAGTGACTTTTCCAGCATTTTCCATGAATATCCCAGCAATGTTATCTACCAGGTCATCAGGTTTTGCCACCCTTCCTTCGAATATCATATTGAATTCTACAGTTGGCTCCTGTGTGTCAGGATGAATGCTGAAAATTAATTCCAATATTTGCCGTCAGTCGACATCTCAAGGGTGAATAAAAACTGCCAAAAACAACAACAACAAAACAAAAAACATTCTTTTTTTGAAGAAAAAAAGTATTTTTGCAATTTTTCAGTAGTGATTTTTTTTTTAAGCCTCCCTAAAAGGCCCTTAGCCTAACCCTACTAAGAAGGCAAAAGGTGGTTTTTTTTTTGTTTTTGTTTTTTGTTAACCCCGTTAGAAAAGTTACGCTCCCCACTTAACATGAAATATTGGATCCGGCCCTGCATCTTTACAGTATCCTCAAAATATGGTGGTGAAATTAAGAACACGAGGCTCAAGATGGCCTGTATCGCTCTACTGGCTGAATGAATTTGGTGAAATTCAAGTGAAAAACAAAGCTTTCAGGCTCTAAACAAGTGTGATCGCTCAACTGAAGATTTTCGCAAAGACGCAAAGACGAACAATTTGTCAAACAAGCTTAAAATTTCATAAAGATGAAGCTGTCAATGGCGGCCATTGTCAATTCCAGCGTCCGCCTTAAACTGCATGCATTGATTTTGCTAATTCGCGAACTTGTCCCAGACCTTACTGAAACACTTTGTTTACCTTCAAATCAAATTGGGTAAAAATCAGAAACTGTTTACTGAAGTTATCATGTAAATTTCTCCGGCCATGTTTTGTTTCATGAACATGTTTATGTTTATTTAAATCGAAATCAATACACAACAATAGATATTTTCAATTCACACATAGCAATGTCTGTGAAAAGCGAGAATACGATTTTATTTGATGACGATTTTATTTGATGACGTAGAAAACTTTGAACAGGTAAAATCAATCCACAGGTAAATATATTTATCCATTATCTGGCGATAGTTGTGCAGCTATACAATTCAGATTTACCTCATACCCCGTGCAGTCACGCGGTGGTAAAAGTAGTATCTACGTCATGCAAATAAAACTTATTTTTACATACAACTTAATAGTGGTTTTCAATATATATATGTATCTCTCCGAGGCTATCAAGAAATGTTCATATCATATTTAAGAGTAAAATTTGTTAATTGATAATACTACAAAAAGGGTGGCCATTCATCTGAAACAATCTAAATTTGCCTTAGCCCTTTCGCTGCTGTAAACAGTCAAAAGCATTGATTTTACGACCAGTGAAGGCCCAGTTCAACCTGTACACTGTGTGCAGGATAATCAGGGGAAGAATGTTTTCCATAACACTTTATATATTAAGTATTACCGGAAGGTTTAAATTAAAATTTAAGCAGAAATTTGGTGGCCAAAGGGTTCATCAATTTCATGGTCGAAAGGCAATTCATCTGTGATGCAAACCTCAATTTTGTTCGTTGTCAAATTTGACAAAGATCTTATTGAAAACAGTCTTTGAATCAAATTTGGTAAAATTCTGAAGCTGTTTACTGAAGTTTGATGTAAGCAAACTGAAATTCATTTATTCTGACATAATTCTGCAAAACATGCTTCCACTTTGATGCATGAACTCGACCCAGTTTGTCTAAATTACTCTCGTTACTGAGTTATTAACAAGCTCTTAGCTCTTAACCTATTTTAACATATTGCACATTGCCAAACTTGTCTTGAGATATTATTGAAATAAGTAACATTCAAGTTACCATATATAATAGAAGAATGATCCAGCTAAATGACAAAGGAAGGCAGATGTCGATGGTCAGCCAAACACAGGAAACACAGTCCCAAGAGACATGTTAAATGGCCAGCATAAATACAAGGCACAATTTCATAGCAGCAATAAAAGTGATGCATATTACGTGGTCCGAGTATTAACTTTCATACCCCATCCAACCCCTTCTCCAAGAAGCGAAAACAGGGTTGGCTGGGGTATGAAATCAATCTTAATTTCGGCTAAAAAAGTTTGCATATTGTAAAATTTAAACATCTAATAGGTAATTTAAACAGGTTATCACATTTTTTCAGTAAAAAAATGTTTTTAAACGTGTTTTATTATCAAAAACCTGCTAATATAAGCTTTTCCATCGGTTACTGGAATTAAGGCGGGAACACGTAATGAAAATATGCTGCAATATGTACATACTAGAACCTGGTGATGTCACAGTCATAGTAGGTGTTATTGAGCCTTCTCTCTCGCTTCCTGTATGTGTCGTTCACCTAGAAATGAAAGTCAGACGTATAAACATGATAAACAGTAGCCTTTATTTCTGAATAATGATGACCAACAAACTATTAAAAGGAAATGTTTTCTCATTTCTCAAACAATTGCAATTCTCATCCATCAACAACTTCACTGTATAGTAAGTCTTTCCTTCACTTATATATCAACAACTTCACTGTACATGAAGTCTTTCCTTCACTCATCTATCAACAACTTCACTGTACAGGAAATCTTTCCTTCACTCATCCATCAGCGACTTTACTGTGCAGTAAGTCTTTCCTTCACTCATCCATCAGCAATGTCACTGTACAGTAAGGCTTTCCTTCACTCATCCATCAACAACTTCAATGTATAGTAAATCTTTCCTTCACTCATCCATCAACAGCTTGACTGTAAACAGCAACTTCACTGTACAGTAAGTCTTTCCTTCACTCATCCACCAGCAACTTTAATGTGCAGTAAGTCTTGCCTTCACTCATCCATCAGCAATGTCACTGTACAGTAAGTCTTTCCGTCACTCATCCATCAACAACTTCACTGTAAACAACAACTTCAATGTATAGTAAATATTTCCTTCACTCATCCATCAACAGCTTCACCGTAAACAGCAACTTCACTATACAGTAAGTCTTTCCTTCACTCATCCATCAGCAACTTTACTGTGCAGTAAGTCTTGCCTTCACTCATCCATCAGCAATGTCAATGTACAATAAGTTTTTCCTTCACTCATACATCAGCAACTTTACTGTGCAGTAAGTCTTTCCTTCACACATCCATCAGCAATGTCACTGTTCAGTAGTCTTTCTTTCATTCATCAATCAACAACTTCACTGTAAACAACAACTTCAATGTATAGTAAATCTTTCCTTCACTCATCCATCAACAGCTTCATGGTTAACAGCAACTTCACTGTACAGTAAGTCTTCCCTTCACTCATCCATCAGCAACGTTACTGTGCTGTAAGTCTTGCCTTCACTCATCCATTAGCAATGTCACTGTACAGTAGGTCTTTCCTTCACTCATCCATCAACAACTTCACTGTAAACAACAACTTCACTGTACAGAAAATCCTTCACTCTTCACTGTCAACAGCAACTTCAATGTACAGTAAGTCTTTCCATCACCCATCCATCAACAACTTCACTGTACATTAAGTATTTCCTTCAATCATACATTAGCAACTTCACTGTACAATAAGACTTTCCTTCACTCATCCATCAACAACTTCAGTGTACAGTAAGACTTTCCTTCGCTCATCCATCAGCTTCACTCCACAGTTAGTTTTCCCTTCACTCATACATCAACAACTTCACTGTACAGTAAAACTTCCCTTCACTCATCCATCAACAACTTCTCTGTACAGTAAAACGTTCCTTCAATCATCCATCAACAACTTCACTGTACAGTAAAACTTTCCTTCACTCATCCATCAACAGCTTCACTGTAAACAGCAACTTCACTGTACAGTAAGTCTTTCTTTCACTAACCATCAGCAACTTTACCGTGCAGTAAGTCTTTCCTTTACTCATCCATCAGCAATGTCACTGTTCATTCATCCATCAACAACTTCTCTGTAAACAACAACTTCAATGTATAGTAAAGGAAAATATTTCCTTCACTCATCCATCAACAGCTTCACTGTAACCAGCAACTTCACTGTACAGTAAGTCTTTCCTTCACTCATCCATCAGCAACATTACTGTGCAGTAAGTCTTGCCTTCACTCATCCATTAGCAATGTCACTGTTCAGTAGTCTTTCTTTCATTCATACATCAACAACTTCACTGTAAACAACAACTTCAACGTATAGTAAATCTTTCCTTCATTCATCCATCAACAGCTTCACTGTAAACAGCAACTTCACTGTACAGTAAGTCTTTCCTTCACTCATCAATCAGCCACATTACTGTGCAGTAAGTCTTGCCTTCACTCATCCATCAGCAATGTTAACGTACAGTAAGTCTTTCCTTCACTCATCCATCAACAACTTCACTGTACAGAAAATGTTTCCTTCACTCATCCATCAATGGTTTCACTGTAAACAGCAACTTCACTGTACAGTAAGTCTTTCCTTCACTCATCCATCAACAACTTCACTGTACATTAAGTATTTCCTTCAATCATACATAAGCAAGCAACTTCATTGTACAGTAAGACTTTCCTTCACTCATCCATCAGCAACTTCACTGTACATATAGACTTTCCTTTGCTCATCCATCAGCTTCACTGCACAGTTAGTCTTCCCTTCACTCATCCATCAACAACTTCACTGTACAGTAAAACTTTCCTTCACTCATCCATCAACAATTTCACTGTACAGTAAAACTTTCCTTCACTCATCCATCAACAACTTCACTGTACAGTAAAACGTTCCTTCACTCATCCATCAACAGCTTCACTGTAAACAGCAACTTCACTGTACAAGTAAGTATTTCCTTCATTCATCCATCAGCAACTTTACTATGCAGTAAGTCTTTCCTTCACTCATCCATCAGCAATGTCACTGTACAGTAAGTCTTAAATTCACTCATCGATCAACAACTTCACTGTAAACAACAACTTCACTGTACAGTAAATCTTTCCTTCACTCATCCATCAATGGTTTCATTGTAAAGAGCAACTTCACTGTACAGTAAGTCTTTCCTTCACTCATCCATCAACAACTACACTGTACATTAAGTATTTCCTTCAATCATACATTAGCAACTTCACTGTACAGTAAGTCTTTCCTTCACTCATTCATCAACAACTTCACTGTACAGTAAGATTTTCCTTCACTCATCCATCAGTAACTTCACTGTACATTTAGACTTTCCTTCGCTCATCCATCAGCTTCACTGCACAGTTAATCTTCCCTTCACTCATCCATCAACAACTTCACTGTACAGTTAAACTTTCCTTTACTCATCCATCAACAACTTCACTGTACAGTAAATCTTTCCTTCACACATCCATCAATGGCTTCACTGTAAACAGAAACTTCACTGTACAGTAAGTCTTTCCTTCACTCATCCATCAACAAATTCACTGTACATTAAGTATTTCCTTCACTCATCCATCAGCAACTTCACAGTACAGTAAGACTTTCCTTCACTCATCCATCATCAACTTTACCATATAGTAAGACTTTCATTCACTCATCCATCAGCAACTTCACTGTACAGTAAGACTTCCCTTCGCTCCTCTATCAGCTTCACTGCACAGTTAGTCTTCCCTTCACTCATCCATCAACAACTTCACTGTACAGTAAAACTTTCCTTCACTCATCCATCAATAACTTCACTGTACAGTAAAACTTTCTTTCACTCATCCATCAGCAACTTCACTGCATATTTAGTCTTCCCTTCATTCATCCATCAACAACTTCGCTGTACAGTAAGACTTTCCTTCACTCATCCATCAACAACTTCACTATACAGTAAGTCTTTCCTTCTCTCATCAAGCAACAACTTCACTGTACAATAAGTCTTTCCTTCTCTCATCTATCATCAACTTTACTGTAACACAAGTCTTTCCTTCACTCATATATCAACAACCTTACTGTACAGTAAGTCTTTCCTTCACTTATCCATCAGCAACTTTACTGCACAGTAAGTATTTCCTTCACTCAAATATCAACAACTTTACTGTACAGTATGTCTTTCCTCCACTCGTATATCAACAACCTTACTGTACAGTAAGTCTTTCCTTCACTCATATATCAACAACCTTACTGTACAGTAATTCTTTCCTTCACTCATCTATCAACAACTTTACTGTACAGTAAGTCTTTCCTTCACTCATCTATCAACAACTTTACTGTACAGTAAGTATTTCCTTCACTTATCCATCAGCAACTTTACTGTATAGTAAGTCTTTCCTTCACTCATCTATCAACAACTTCGCTGTACAGTAAGACTTTCCCTCACTCATCCATCAACAATTTCACTATACAGTAAGTCTTTCCTTCTCTCATCAAGCAACAACTTCACTGTACAGTAAGTCTTTCCTTCTCTCATCTATCATCAACTTTACTGTAAGATAAGTCTTTCCTTCGCTCATCTATCAACAACATCACTGTACAGTAAGACTTTCCTTCACTTATCCATCAGCAACTTTACTGTACAGTAAGTATTTCCTTTACTCATATATCAACAACTTTACTGTACAGTAAGTCATTCCTCCAATCATATATCAATAACCTTAATGTACAGTAAGTCTTTCCTTCACTCATATATCAACAACCTTACTGTACAGTAAGTCTTTCCTTCACTCATCTATCAACAACTTTACTGTACAGTAAGTCTTTCCTTCACTCATATATCAACAACTTTACTGTACAGTAAGTCTTTCCTTCACTTATCCATCAGCAACTTTACTGTATAGTAAGTCTTTCCTTCACTCATCTATCAACAACTTCGCTGTACAGCAAGACTTTCCTTCACTCATCCATCAACAACTTCACTATACAGTAAGTCTTTCCTTCTCTCATCAAGCAACAACTTCACTGTACAGTAAGTCTTTCCTTCTCTCATCTATCATCAGCTTTACAATAACATAAGTCTTTCCTTCACTCATCTATCAACAAAATCACTGCACAGTAAGACTTTCGTTCACTTATCCATCAGCAACTTTACTGTGCAGTAAGTATTTCCTTTGCTCATATATCAACAACTTTACTGTACAGTAAGTCTTTCCTACAGTCATATATCAACAACCTTACTGTACAGTAAGTCTTTCCTTCACTCATATATCAACAACCTTACTGTACAGTAATTCTTTACTTCATTCATCTATCAACAACTTTACTGTACAGTAAGTCTTTACTTCACTCATCTATCAACAACTTTACTGTACAGTAAGTATTTCCTTCACTTATCCATCAGCAACTTTACTGTATAGTAAGTCTTTCCTTCACTCATCTATTAACAAGTTTGCTGTACAGTAAGACTTTCCTTCACTCATCCATCAACAACTTCACTATACCGTAAGTCTTTCCTTCGCTCATCAAGCAACAACTTCACTGTACAGTAAGCCTTTCCTTCTCTCATCTATCATCAACTTTACTGTAACATAAGTCTTTCCTTCACTCATCTATCAACAACATCACTGTACAGTAAGACTTTCCTTCACTCATCCATCAGCAACTTTAATGTACAGTAAGTATTTCCTTTACTCATATATCAACAACTTTACTGTACAATAAGTCTTTCCTCCAATCATATATCAACAACCTTACTGTACAGTAAGTCTTTCCTTCACTCATATATCAACACCTTACTGTACAGTAAGTCTTTCCTTCACTCATCTATCAACAACTTTACTGTACAGTAAGTCTTTCCTTCGCTCATCTATCAACAACTTCACTGTACAGCAAGACTTTCCTTCGCTCATCCATCAACAACTTCACTATACAGTAAGTATTTCCTTCTCTCATCAAGCAACAACTTCACTGTACAGTAAGTCTTTCCTTCTCTCATCTATCATCAACTTTTCTGTAACATAAGTCTTTCCTTCACTCGTTTATCAACAACATCACTGTACAGTAAGACTTTCGTCACTTATCCATCAGCAACTTTACTCTACAGTAAATATTTCCTTTACTCATATATGATCAACTTTACTGTACAGTAAGTCTTTCCTCCAGTCATATATCAACAACCTTACTGTACAGTAAGTCTTTCCTTCACTCATATATCAACAACCTTACTATACAGTAAGTCTTTCCTTCACTCATCTATCAACAACTTTTCTGTACAGTAAGTCTTTCCATTACGCATATATCAACAACCTTACTGTACAGTAAGTCTTTCCTTCAGTCATCTATCAACAACTTTACTGTACAGTAAGTCTTTCCTTCACTCATCTATCAACAACTTTACTGTACAGTAAGTCTTTCCTTCACTTATCCATCAGCAACTTTACTGTATAGTAAGTCTTTCCTTCACTCATCTATCAACAACTTCGCTGTACAGCAAGACTTTCCTTCACTCATCCATCAACAACTTCACTATACAGTAAGTCTTTCCTTCTCTCATCAAGCAACAACTTCACTGTACAGTAAGTCTTTCCTTCTCTCATCTATCATCAGCTTTACAATAACATAAGTCTTTCCTTCACTCATCTATCAACAAAATCACTGTACAGTAAGACTTTCGTTCACTTATCCATCAGCAACTTTACTGTGCAGTAAGTATTTCCTTTACTCATATATCAACAACTTTACTGTACAGTAAGTCTTTCCTCCAGTCATATATCAACAACTTCACTGTACAGCAAGACTTTCCTTCACTCATCCATCAACAACTTCACTATACAGTAAGTCTTTCCTTCTCTCATCAAGCAACAACTTCACTGTACAGTAAGTCTTTCCTTCTCTCATCTATCATCAGCTTTACAATAACATAAGTCTTTCCTTCACTCATCTATCAACAACTTCACTATACAGTAAGTCTTTCCTTCTCTCATCAAGCAACAACTTCACTGTACAGTAAGTCTTTCCTTCTCTCATCTATCATCAGCTTTACAATAACATAAGTCTTTCCTTCACTCATCTATCAACAAAATCACTGTACAGTAAGACTTTCGTTCACTTATCCATCAACAACTTTACTGTACAGTAAGTCTTTCCTACAGTCATATATCAACAACCTTACTGTACAGTAAGTCTTTCCTTCACTCATATATCAACAACCTTACTGTACAGTAATTCTTTACTTCATTCATCTATCAACAACTTTACTGTACAGTAAGTCTTTACTTCACTCATCTATCAACAACTTTACTGTACAGTAAGTATTTCCTTCACTTATCCATCAGCAACTTTACTGTATAGTAAGTCTTTCCTTCACTCATCTATTAACAAGTTTGCTGTACAGTAAGACTTTCCTTCACTCATCCATCAACAACTTCACTATACCGTAAGTCTTTCCTTCGCTCATCAAGCAACAACTTCACTGTACAGTAAGCCTTTCCTTCTCTCATCTATCATCAACTTTACTGTAACATAAGTCTTTCCTTCACTCATCTATCAACAACATCACTGTACAGTAAGACTTTCCTTCACTCATCCATCAGCAACTTTAATGTACAGTAAGTATTTCCTTTACTCATATATCAACAACTTTACTGTACAATAAGTCTTTCCTCCAATCATATATCAACAACCTTACTGTACAGTAAGTCTTTCCTTCACTCATATATCAACACCTTACTGTACAGTAAGTCTTTCCTTCACTCATCTATCAACAACTTTACTGTACAGTAAGTCTTTCCTTCGCTCATCTATCAACAACTTCACTGTACAGCAAGACTTTCCTTCGCTCATCCATCAACAACTTCACTATACAGTAAGTATTTCCTTCTCTCATCAAGCAACAACTTCACTGTACAGTAAGTCTTTCCTTCTCTCATCTATCATCAACTTTTCTGTAACATAAGTCTTTCCTTCACTCGTTTATCAACAACATCACTGTACAGTAAGACTTTCGTCACTTATCCATCAGCAACTTTACTCTACAGTAAATATTTCCTTTACTCATATATGATCAACTTTACTGTACAGTAAGTCTTTCCTCCAGTCATATATCAACAACCTTACTGTACAGTAAGTCTTTCCTTCACTCATATATCAACAACCTTACTATACAGTAAGTCTTTCCTTCACTCATCTATCAACAACTTTTCTGTACAGTAAGTCTTTCCTTTACGCATATATCAACAACCTTACTGTACAGTAAGTCTTTCCTTCAGTCATCTATCAACAACTGTACTGTACAGTAAGTCTTTCCTTCACTCATCTATCAACAACTTTACTGTACAGTAAGTCTTTCCTTCACTTATCCATCAGCAACTTTACTGTATAGTAAGTCTTTCCTTCACTCATCTATCAACAACTTCGCTGTACAGCAAGACTTTCCTTCACTCATCTATCAACAACTTTACTGTACAGTAAGTCTTTCCTTCTCTCATCTATCATCAGCTTTACAATAACATAAGTCTTTCCTTCACTCATCTATCAACAAAATCACTGTACAGTAAGACTTTCGTTCACTTATCCATCAACAACTTTACTGTGCAGTAAGTATTTCCTTTACTCATATATCAATAACTTTACTGTACAGTAAGTCTTTCCTCCAGTCATATATCAACAACCTTACTGTACAGTAAGTCTTTCCTTCACTCATATATCAACAACCTTACTGTACAGTAATTCTTCACTTTATTCATCTATCAACAACTTTACTGTACAGTAAGTATTTCCTTCACTTATCCATCAGCAACTTTACTGTATAGTAAGTCTTTCCTTCACTCATCTATTAACAAGTTTGCTGTACAGTAAGACTTTCCTTCACTCATCCATCAACAACTTCACTATACCGTAAGTCTTTCCTTCTCTCATCAAGCAACAACATCACTGTACAGTAAGACTTTCCTTCACTTATCCATCAGCAACTTTAATGTACAGTAAGTATTTCCTTTACTCATATATCAACAACTTTACTGTACAATAAGTCTTTCCTCCAATCATATATCAACAACCTTACTGTACAGTAAGTCTTTCCTTCACTCATATATCAACAACCTTACTGTACAGTAAGTCTTTCCTTCACTCATCTATCAACAACTTTACTGTACAGTAAGTATTTCCTTCACTCATCTATTAGGACAACTTTACTATACAGTAAGTCTTTCCTTCACTCATCTATCAACAACTTCACTGTACAGCAAGACTTTCCTTCACTCATCCATCAACAACTTCACTATACAGTAAGTCTTTCCTTCTCTCATCAAGCAACAACTTCACTGTACAGTAAGTCTTTCCTTCTCTCATCTATCATCAACTTTTCTGTAACATAAGTCTTTCCTTCACTCGTTTATCAACAACATCACTGTACAGTAAGACTTTCATCACTTATCCATCAGCAACTTTACTCTACAGTAAATATTTCCTTTACTCATATATGATCAACTTTACTGTACAGTAAGTCTTTCCTCCAGTCATATATCAACAACCTTACTGTACAGTAAGTCTTTCCTTCACTCATATATCAACAACCTTACTGTACAGTAAGTCTTTCCTTCACTCATCTATCAACAACTTTTCTGTACAGTAAGTCTTTCCTTCACGCATATATCAACAACCTTACTGTACAGTAAGTCTTTCCTTCAGTCATCTATCAACAACTTTACTGTACAGTAAGTCTTTCCTTCACTCATCTATCAACAACTTTACTGTACAGTAAGTCTTTCCTTCACTTATCCATCAGCAACTTTACTGTATAGTAAGTCTTTCCTTCACTCATCTATCAACGACTTCGCTGTACAGTAAGACTTTCCTTCACTCATCCATCAACAACTTCACTATACAGTAAGTCTTTCCTTCTCTCATCAAGCAACAACTTCACTGTACAGTAAGTCTTTCCTTCTCTCATCTATCATCAACTTTACTGTAACATAAGTCTTTCCTTCACTCATCTATCAACAACATCACTGTACAGTAAGAATTTCCTTCACTTATCCATCAGCAACTTTACTGTACAGTACGTTTTTCCTTTACTCATATATCAACAACTTTACTGTACAGTAAGTCTTTCCTCCAGTCATATATCAACAACCTTACTGTACAGTAAGTCTTTCCTTCACTCATCTATCAACAACTTTACTGTACAGTAAGTCTTTCCTTCACTCATCTATCAATCCTTTACTGTATAGTAAGTCTTTCCTTCACTTATCCATCAACAACTTTACTGTATAGTAAGTCTTTCCTTCACTCATCTATCAACAACTTCGCTGTACAGCAAGACTTTCCTTCACTCATCCATCAACAACTTCACTATACAGTAAGTCTTTACTTCTCTCATCAAGCAACAACTTCACTGAACAGTAAGTCTTTCCTTCTCTCATCTACCATCAACTTTACTGTAACATAAGTCTTTCCTTCACTCATCTATCAACAACATCACTGTACAGTAAGACTTTCCTTCACTTATCCATCAGCAACTTTACTGTACAGTTAAGTATTTTCTTTACTCATATATCAACAACTTTACTGTACAGTAAGTCTTTCCTCCAGTCATATATCAACAACCTTACTGTACAGTAAGTCTTTCCTTCACTCATCTATCAACAACTTTACTGTACAGTAAATGTTTCCTTCACTCATCTATCAACAACTTTATTGTACAGTAAGTCTTTCCTTCACTTATCCATCAGCAACTTTACTGTATAGTAAGTCTTTCCTTCACTCATCTATCAACAACTTCGCTGAACAGTAAGACTTTCCTTCACTCATCCATCAACAACTTCACTATACAGTAAGTCTTTCCTTCTCTCATCAAGCAACAACTTCACTGTACAGTAAGTCTTTCCTTCTCTCATCTATCATCAACTTTACTGTAACATAAGTCTTTCCTTCACTCATCTATCAACAACTTTACTGTACAGTAAGTCTTTCCTTCACTTATCCATCAACAACTTTACTGTACAGTAAGTCTTTCCTTCACTCATCTATCAACAACTTCGCTGTACAGCAAGACTTTCCTTCACTCATCCATCAACAACTTCACTATACAGTAAGTCTTTCCTTCTCTCAGCAAGCAACAACTTCACTGTACAGTAAGTCTTTCCTTCTCTCATCTACCATCAACTTTACTGTAACATAAGTCTTTCCTTCACTCATCTATCAACAATTTCACTGTACAGTAAGACTTTCCTTCACTTATCCATCAGCAACTTTACTGTACAGTAAGTATTTTCTTTACTCATATATCAACAACTTTACTGTACAGTAAGTCTTTCCTCCAGTCATATATCAACAACCTTACTGTACAGTAAGTCTTTCCTTCACTCATCTATCAACAACTTTACTGTACAGTAAATGTTTCCTTCACTCATCTATCAACAACTTTATTGTACAGTAAGTCTTTCCTTCACTTATCCATCAACAACTTTACTGTATAGTAAGTCTTTCCTTCACTCATCTATCAACAACTTCGCTGTACAGCAAGACTTTCCTTCACTCATCCATCAACAACTTCACTATACAGTAAGTCTTTCCTTCTCTCATCAAGCAACAACTTCACTGTACAGTAAGTCTTTCCTTCTCTCATCTATCATCAACTTTACTGTAACATAAGTCTTTCCTTCACTCATCTATCAACAACTTCGCTGTACAGCAAGACTTTCCTTCACTCATCCATCAACAACTTCACTATACAGTAAGTCTTTCCTTCTCTCATCAAGCAACAACTTCACTGTACAGTAAGTCTTTCCTTCTCTCATCTATCATCAACTTTACTGTAACATAAGTCTTTCCTTCACTCATCTATCAACAACTTTACTGTACAGTAAGTCTTTCCTTCACTTATCCATCAACAACTTTACTGTACAGTAAGTCTTTCCTTCACTCATCTATCAACAACTTCGCTGTACAGCAAGACTTTCCTTCACTCATCCATCAACAACTTCACTATACAGTAAGTCTTTCCTTCTCTCATCAAGCAACAACTTCACTGTACAGTAAGTCTTTCCTTCTCTCATCTATCATCAACTTTACTGTAACATAAGTCTTTCCTTCACTCATCTATCAACAACTTCGCTGAACAGTAAGACTTTCCTTCACTCATCCATCAACAACTTCACTATACAGTAAGTCTTTCCTTCTCTCATCAAGCAACAACTTCACTGTACAGTAAGTCTTTCCTTCTCTTATCTATCATCAACTTTACTGTAACATAAGTCTTTCCTTTACTCATCTATCAACAACATCACTGTACAGTAAGACTTTCCTTCACTTATCCATCAGCAACTTTACTGTACAGTAAGTATTTTCTTTACTCATATATCAACAACTTTACTGTACAGTAGGTCTTTCCTCCAGTCATATATCAACAACCTTACTGTACAGTAAGTCTTTCCTTCACTCATCTATCAACAACTTTACTGTACAGTAAATGTTTCCTTCACTCATCTATCAACAACTTTATTGTACAGTAAGTCTTTCCTTCACTTATCCATCAGCAACTTTACTGTATAGTAAGTCTTTCCTTCACTCATCTATCAACAAATTTCGCTGAACAGTAAGACTTTCCTTCACTCATCCATCAACAACTTCACTATACAGTAAGTCTTTCCTTCTCTCATCAAGCAACAACTTCACTGTACAGTAAGTCTTTCCTTCTCTTATCTATCATCAACTTTACTGTAACATAAGTCTTTCCTTTACTCATCTATCAACAACTTTACTGTACAGTAAGTCTTTCCTCCAGTCATATATCAACAACCTTACTGTACAGTAAGTCTTTCCTTCACTCATCTATCAACAACTTTACTGTACCGTAAGTCTTTCCTTCACTCATCTATCAACAACTTTACTGTACAGTAAGTCTTTCCTTCACTTATCCATCAACAACTTTACTGTACAGTAAATCTTTCCTTCACTCATCTATCAACAACTTCGCTGTACAGCAAGACTTTCCTTCACTCATCCATCAACAACTTCACTATACAGTAAGTCTTTCCTTCTCTCATCAAGCAACAACTTCACTGTACAGTAAGTCTTTCCTTCTCTCATCTATCATCAACTTTACTGTAACATAAGTCTTTCCTTCACTCATCTATCAACAACATCACTGTACAGTAAGACTTTCCTTCACTTATCCATCAGCAACTTTACTGTACAGTAAGTATTTTCTTTACTCATATATCAACAACTTTACTGTACAGTAATTCTTTCCTCCAGTCATATATCAACAACCTTACTGTTCAGTAAGTCTTTCCTTCACTCATCTATCAACAACTTTACTGTACAGTAAATGTTTCCTTCACTCATCTATCAACAACTTTACAGTACAATAAGTCTTTCCTTCACTTATCCATCAGCAACTTTACTGTATAGTAAGTCTTTCCTTCACTTATCCATCAGCAACTTTACTGTATAGTAAGTCTTTCCTTCACTCATCTATCAACAACTTTACTTTAAGTCTTTCCTTAAAACAAGTTTCTGTGAAACCATTGGTTAGCACCAATTTAATATGCATGATAGAATAAAATAAGCAAGTACAAAAAAACAACATTTAATGACGATTACTGAATTTCATTTCATAAAACAGAACAATTTGTTTGCCACACACTTACAAAGTTTCATGCAACATAAACACTTTTGGTTGGACACTTACAAATATACAGAACTGAACTGATATACTTACACATTTAGTTAACTAGGATGACATACTTACACATTTACAGAACAAGAGATGGCATTTTTACACATTTACAGAACAAGAGATGGTATACTTACACATGTACAGAACAAGAGATTGCATAATTACACATATACAGAACAAGAGATGGCATACTTACAAATTTACAGAACAAGAGATGGCATACTTACAAATTTACTGAACAAGAGATGGCATTCTCACAAATTTACAGAACAAGAGATGGCATACTTACACATTTACAGAACAAGAAATGACAAACTTACAAATTTACAGAACTGAGACGAGATTAGATTGAATTCATCTGACGTGGAGTTTTTAAGCTCTGGGGTCAATGTGAAGTTCAGCAGCTGGAATGTCAGTGTTAGGTATGAAACTGAAAAAGAAGAAAACAACCATGCTTAGCCTTTAACATAGTGTGATGTAGTCTATTAATGATTTAATCAATAGTTGAGCGGAAAAATAGTCTAATTGTGCATCGGGGGATGAGTGTGTGGTTGAGGTATGGAGGTCTTTAAACATTTTCTTGGCTTTATTAACATCCTGAACACAACTTTGGTAGAGATCAGATCAACAAGAAATCCGCGGATTCAAATGTCTCGCCTAACGGTGGCTGGACTTAAAAATGAAAAGGTCAATGATGCTTAAATGAAAGTTTGTAAACATTTTGGTTACCAAAAACAATGGAGTTTGCAGTTTGCTGAGATGACATTTAAGTGCATTTGTTTAAAAACAAAATTTGATTCTATTAAAGATGCTCTACTGTGTAAAGATGTCATATTTAGTCTTTTCCTATATAAACTTTGGGTCGCCACGGCGGCCATTTTGATTATTGCAAGAAAACAAAAAACACAAACTTAATAGAGGCCAACCATTGAGACAAAGTTTCAACAAAATCCTTCCAAAGGTTTCAGAGAAGATTTCCTATTTAACCTTTTCCTATATAACTCTATGTAAACCTTGGGTCACCATGGCAATCATTTTGATTATTCAATGATAACGAAAAACACAAATTTGATAGAGGCCAACCCAAGAAACATATACATGTATATGATATTTCACTGGAGTGGATTAAGTGGTTTCGGAGGAGATGTCGTTTGAAATGTCCTTAAATTTGACTTAGTTTTAGCCATGGTGGCCATCTTGGACAACTGGCAGCTGCGAAAAACATAAATCTGAGGCGCACTATCCCATCGAGCATTGTGATAAAGTTTCAAAAAAATCCTTCAAGAGGTTTCAGAGAAGATGTCAATTTTAGCCTTTTCCTATAACTATATGTAAACTTTGGGTCATCGTGGCGGCCATTTTGATTATTCGACGATAACAAAAAACACAAATTTGATAGAGGCCAATCCAAGGAACATGTATATGATATTTCACTGGAATGGATTAAGTGGTTTCGGAGGAGATGAAATCTCTTTAAATTTTACATAAATTTAGCCATGGTTGCCATTTTCGATGACTGACGGCCGCGAAAAACATAAATCTGAGAAGGACTATCCCAAAGATCATTGTGATTAAGTTTCATCAAAATCCTTCAACCGGTTTCAGAGAAGATGTCATTTTTAGCCTTTTCCTATATAACTCTATGTAAACTTTGGGTTGACGTGGTGGCCATTTTGATTATTTGACAATAATGAAAAACACAACTTGATAGAGGCCAACCCAAGGAACATGTTTATGATATTTCCCAAGATGGAATAAGTGTTTTCGGAGGACATGTTGTTTGAAATTTCCTTAAATTTGACCTAGTTTTAGACATGGCAGCCATCTTGGACGACTGACGGCCGCGAAAAACACAAATCTGAGAGGGACTATCCCAAATATCACGGTGATTAGGTTTCATCAAAATCCTTCAAGCGGTTTCAGAGAAAGTGTCATTTTCAACCTTTTCCTATATAACTCTATGTAAACTTTGGGTCGCCGTGGTGGCCATTTTGATTATTCGACGATAACGAAAAACAACAACCCAAGGAACATGTATATGATATTTCGCAAGAATGGAATAAGTGGTTTTGGAGAAGTCGTTTGAAATTTCCTTAAATTTGACCTACTTTTAGCCATGGTGGCCATCTTGGATGACTGCCAGCCGCAAAAAAACACAAATCTGAGGGGGACTATCCTAAAGATCATTGTAATGAAGTTTCATCAAGATCCTTCAAGCGGTTTCAAAAAAGATGTCATTTTTAGCCCTTTCCTTCATAACTCTCTGTAAACTTTGAGTCACCGTGGCGGCCATTTTGATTATTCGACGATAACAAAAAACATAAACTTGATAGAGGCCAACCCAAGCAACATATTTATGGTATTTCACAATAATGGAATAAGTGGTTTCGGAGGAGATGTCGTTTGAAATTTTCTTAAATTTGACATAGTTTTAGCCATGGTGGCCATCTTGGATGAATGGTGGCCATGAAACACTAATCTGAGAGGGGCCCTCCCAAGTAACATTGTGATGACGGTTCACCAAAATCCTTCAAGCGGTTTCAGAGGAGATGTTGATTTTATAAAATTGCTAACAGACAGAAGGACAAACGGACGAAAAGTGATCGCATAAGCTCGCCTGGCCTTTGGCCAGTAGAGCTAAAAAAAAAAAAATTGATAGAGGCCAACCCAAGGAACATGTATATGATATTTCAATGGAATGGATTAAGTGGTTTCGGAGGAGATGTTGTTTGAAATCTCTTTAAATTTTACATAATTTTTGCCATGGTGGCCATTTTCGATGACTGACGGCCGCAAAAAACATAAATCTGAGGAGGACTATCCCAAAGATCATTGTGATTAAGTTTCATCAAAATCCTTCGACTGGTTTCATTTTTAACCTTTTCCTATATAACTCTATGTAAACTTTGGGCCCCCGTGGCAGCCATTTTGATTACTCGACGATAACGAAAAACACAAACTTGAAAGAGGCCAACCCAAGGAACATGTATATGATATTTCACAAGAATGGAAGAAGTGGTTTCGGAGGAGATGTCGTTTGAAATTTCCTTAAATTTGACCTAGTTTTAGCCATGGCGGCCATCTGGATGACTGGCGTCCGCGAAAAACATAAATTTGAGAGGGGCCCTCCCAAGTAACATTGTGATGAAGTTCCATCAAAATCCTTCAAGCGGTTTCAGAGGAGATGTTGATTTTATAAAATTGCTAACAGACAGACGGACAGACAGACAGACAGAGGGACGACGGACGAAAAGTGATCGCATAAGCCCTCCTGGCCTTTGGCCAATACAGCTAACAAGAGGCCCAAGAGGGCCTATGGACGCTCTACTGGCTAAAACGTCTCTTATATCAAGGGTTGTCGACATAAAATTCCCATCAGTACTTCTTTTAAAACATTGCAAAAACAACAGGGATAAGATGGCCTTAGATCACTCACCTGGTAATCATGGGCAATAAGTCAGCTGTGTCTAGTATGGCATGAGTATTTTTTAATTTGTCCCACTTTAATCTACGAATGAATTGAACTGGGGTTGGCGCACCTACACATGAAAGGTTATATGGCGCCTAACAGGAATGAACATGCCAGGCTCGCTCATCCTCCATGTTCATCAAGATAAAATAAGGAGAACGGGCCTAGAACCTTCTCACTTTGAACTGCAGAGTTGCTACAAATTCTATTGTAGACACTCCATTTACGCTGGAGCCACATTATAGTTTTTCTGCAGCTGCTCTAGTGATATGAGCGAGATGGCACCTGAAACAATGCAGGGGTCATGATGAAAACCTTTAATGAGCATGAACAAAAAATGAGAAAATGAACATGAATTTGGAGGGGTTCTATCCCTCTGCCTTCCCCTCCAACTGGATCTGCAGTGGCCCTATTCTTTGAAATATAGCATTTTTAACTAAATCAAGGGCCATAACTCCGCTGTAACTGGTCCGATCTGGCTGGTTTTCAACTTATGTGAGCTTTCATTGATATTATCAATCTGTTAAAGTTTGGTAAAGATCGGATGAAAATGAAGGCCCTTGGCCGGTAGTGCTAAAAATCATCAGCTCCAAAAAGTAGGTCAAGGTCATAGATGAAATCCATGCTCCAAAAAGATGCACTACCCAAGACACAACTATGTCAAAATAGAAAAAAATTATTCCAAAGATTAAGCTATAAATTAGGTTTAAAACATCTAGTGCATAATTATAGTTCATGAGAAAGTGATTTAAATGTAACAATTAAAGTTATCTGCCCTTTGCTTGGATGGTGAAGGTCACATCCACATTTGCTTTGTCACATTGCAATGTACCATTCAAGATACAACTATAAACAAAGTTTGAAAGGTCTTAGTGCATAAAGTTTGTGAAAATATGACCTAAATGCCAAAGTTGAAGGTAAAAATTATAAGGTTATCTGCCCTTTGCTTAGAGAGTCAAGGTCACATCCACATCTGCTTTGTCACTTTGCGATGTACCACCCTGGATACAACTATAAACAAAGTTTGAAAGGTGTAGTGCATACAGTTTGTGCGAAATTGACTTCAACGCAAAAGTTGAAGGTAAAATTATCAAGTTATCTGCCCTTTGCTTGGGGGGGTCAAGGTCACTTCAACATTTGCTTTGTCACGTTGCGATGTACCACCAAGATACAACTATAAGCAAAGTTTTTAAGGTCTAGTGCATACAGTTTGTGAAAAAGTGACCTAAACGCAAAAGTTGAACCTAAAAATTATTAAGTTATCTGCCCTTTGCTTGCAGGGTCAAGGTCACTTCCAGATTTGCTTTGTCACCACCCAAGATACAACTATAAGCAAAGTTTGAAAGCTCTAGTGTGAATACAGTTTGTGAGAAAATGACCTAAATGCAAAACTTGAATGTTGACGCCTTCGCCGCCGCCGAAAAAGCAACACCTCTTCGAAAAGGCGAGACAAAAATGAATTAAATATGAAGCAAAATAGAGCATTTTTCAATATATCAAGGGCCACAACTCTCGTATTTATTTCCAATAAAGGTAGTTGTTACACTTGTACAAGCTTTCATTGATATTAAACTCAAACCAAGTTTGGTAAAATCTGGGCCAAAATGAAGGTTTTGACAAGCCAAATTATAGCATTTTTCATTAAATCAAGGGCCACTACTCTGGTGTTTCATTATCTGATATTGGTGTTTTCCGAACTCATCCTAGCTTTCATTGATTCTGGTCAAGTTTAATAAAGATTGGATGCAAAATGAAGCTGCTAGATTGTTAACAAGACAGAATATAACAATTTCTTTAAATCAAGGGTCATAGCTCCGATTTTTATTAACTGGTATTGGTGTTTTTTCAAACTTGTTCGAGCATTCATCGACATTAAGATTCTGGCCAATTTGATAAAAGATCGGATGCAAAATAAGGTACGAGAGTGTTGACAATGCAAACTAGAACTATCACTGAAGGTGATGAATACCGTCGCTTTCAAAACTGTTAAAGTGAAAGCCATTATGAAGTTCATAATGAAGTTCATTATACAAGATTAAACTGGAACATGCTATGTCTAGCAAGGGCCATAAATCTGTAATAAATCAGGGAATTAACAATGTATATAACATACAGGGACATAAGGTTATCAGTTGCTATGTGTTATGAAGTTTGTGAACAATCCATTCGAAACTGTTTCAGGAATGCAAGCAATAAAAATATGTTATGTGAAGGGACCAAACGCGATGGGATGTTACGGTATGTTACGGACAGCATGATTCCTATATAGCCCCCATTTCACTTTGTGAAAGCGGGGGTATAAATATAGCATTTTACATTAAATCAAGAGTCGTAACTCAGGCGGTATTCAAATTGGTCTGAGCTTTCATCGATATTAAGACTCTGGCTAAGTTTGTAAAGAATCAGATGCAAAACGAAGGTGCTAGCGTGCTGACAAGGCAAAATTAGAGTTTTTAAAGATCCATAACTCTGATGTTTATTATCCGCTAATAGTGGTTTGCGAAGCTATAGTTGATATTAGAGACCCTGGCCAAGTTTAGTAAAAATTGGACATAAAATGGAAGTGTTAGAGTGCTGACATCAAAAAATTAGCGGACAACAGATGAAAGACTATGGCATAAGCCCCTTGGCTAGCAGAGTTAAAAAATATACTTACACTCAGTTGGTGGTGCTCTTGTTGTAGTGGTACGGTCTTCCGAGTAGTCACTTACGTTCACTTTAATGGCCTTTAACGACACATCACGCATTAAGCCCAAATTGTCTACATTATTGTAGATTGCAATACCTGCATTGACCGTCAAAGAACCATTTCCGAAAGAATCCTGTATGTCCTTCAAAATGATTGGTGTAACATTGAAAAACAGCAATGATGCAACAACATGCATGGCATCATCAATTGGTGGGAAACGTGAGCTGTCATACCTGTAAATGAAAAACAAAATTTCATTAAGGCCATACAGAATTATATGTTTGGTTCCAAGTTTCCAACTTACGATGTTTTAAGTGCCGACCCTAAACATGTTATGCCAATTTTTTTATTATATATACATGTATATACATGTATTATGAATAATAAAAAAAATCCTTTCAAATAAAATGATGTTTCCAATCTGTTCTGTACCTGACATCAAAAACAAAGTTAGTTTATTAGGTTTTAATAGTATTGAGTATGATTTAAAAAAATGAAGACAAAATATACAATAAAACATTTTTACAAATAATATATTTTCCCTACCTACTCGATAGTTTCTTAGCATGTAATAGAAACAAACATAACATTTTATTTGGTCTAACAAACATAAAATGCAGTGCATCACCAACAATTTGTGACTGGACAATGGTGTATGAAGATACTATATTTGTGACAGGACAATGGTATATGGACAATACTATATTTGTGACAGGACAATGGTATATGTACAATACTATATCTGTGACAGGACAATGATATATGGACAATACTATATCTGTGACATGAGAATAGGATATGGACAATACTATATCTGTGACAGGACAATGGTATATGGACAATACTATATCTGTGACATGAGAATAGGATATGGACAATACTATATTTGTGAAAGGACAATGGTATATGGACAATACTATATCTGTGACATGAGAATAGGATATGGACAATACTATATCTGTGACAGGACAATGGTATATGGACAATACTATATTTGTGACATGAGAATAGGATATGGACAATACTATATCTGTGACAGGACAATAATATATGGACAATACTATATCTGTGACAGGACAATGGTATATGGACAATCCTATATTTGTGACATGAGAATAGGATATGGACAATACTATATCTGTGACAGGACAATGGTATATGGACAATACTATATCTGTGACATGACAATGGTATATGGACAATACTATATCTGTGACAGGACAATGGTATATGGACAATACTATATCTGTGACATGACAATGATATATGGACAATACTATATCTGTGACATGACAATGGTATATGGACAATACTATATCTGTGACAGGACAATAACATATGGACAATACCATATTTGTGACTGGACAATGTTATATGGACAATACCATATTTGTGACTGGACAATGGTATATGGACAATACCATATTTGTGACTGGACAATGGTATATGGACAATACCATATTTGTGACAGAACAATGGTATATGGACAATACCATATTTGTGACAGAACAATGGTATATGGACAATACCATATTTGTGACTGGACAATGGTATATGGACAATACCATATTTGTGACAGAACAATGGTATATGGACAATATCATATTTGTGAGTGGACAATGGTATATGGACAATACCATATTTGTGACAGGACAATGGTATATGGACAATACCATATTTGGGACTGGACAATGGTATATGGACATTACCATATTTGTGACAGGAGAATGATATATGGACAATACCATATGTGTGACAGCACAATGGTATATGGACAAAACCATATTTGTGACAGGACCATGATATATGGACAATACCATATATGTGACTGGACAATGGTATATGGACAATACCATAGTTGTGACAGGACATTGGTATATGGACAATACAATATTTGTGACTGGACAATGGTATATGGACAATACCATATTTTTGACAGGACAATGGTATATGGACAATACATATTTGTGACTGGACAGTGGTATATGGATGGAAAATACCATATGTGTGACAGGACAATGGTATATGGACAACACTATATTTGTGACAGGACAATGGTATATGATCAATACCATATTTGTTACTGAACAATGATATATGGACAATACTACATCTGTGACAGGACAATGGTATATGGACAACACTATATTTGTGACAGGACAATGATATATGGTCAATACCATATTTTTGACAGGACAATGGTATATGGACAACACTATATTTGTGACAGGACAATGGTATATGAACAATACCATATTTGTGACAGGACAATGGGATATGGACAATACTATATCTGTGAATGACAATGGTATATGGTCAATACTATATTTGAGACTGGACAATGGTATATGGACAATACCATATTTGTGACTGGACAATGGTATATGGACAATACCATATTTTTGACAGGACAATGGTATATGGACAACACTATATTTGTGACAGGACAATGGTATATGAACAATACCATATTTGTGACAGGACAATGGGATATGGACAATACTATATCTGTGAATGACAATGGTATATGGACAATACCATATTTGTGACTGGACAATGGTATATGGACAATACCATATTTGTGACTGGACAATGGTATATGGACAATACCATATTTTTGACAGGACAATGGTATATGGACAACACTATATTTGTGACAGGACAATGGTATATGAACAATACCATATTTGTGACAGGACAATGGGATATGGACAATACTATATCTGTGAATGACAATGGTATATGGACAATACCATACTTGTGACTGGACAATGGTATATGGACAATACCATATTTGTGACTGGACAATGGTATATGGACAATACCATATTTTTGACAGGACAATGGTATATGGACAATACCCTATTTGTGACTGGACAATGGTATATGGATGGACAATAACATATTTGTGACAGGACAATGGTATATGGACAATACCATATTTGTGACTGAACAGTGGTATATGGATGCACAATACCATATTTGTGACAGAACAATGGTATATGGACAACACTATATTTGTGACAGGACAATGGTATATGGACAATAAAATATTTGTGACAGGACAATGATATATGGACAATACAATATTTGTGACAGGACAATGGTATATGGACAATACCATATTTGTGACTGGACAATGGTATATGGACAATACTATATTTGTGACAGGACAATGGTATATGGACAACATTATATTTGTGACAGGACAATGGTAAATGGTCAATACTATATTTGAGACTGGACAATGGTATATGAACAATACCATATTTGTGACAGGACAATGGTATATGGACAATACTATATATGTGACAGGACAATGGTATATGGACAATACAATATTTGTGACAGGACAATGGTATATGGACAAGACCATATTTTTGACAAGACAATGGTGTATGGACAATACAATATTGTGACAGGACAATGGTATATGGACAATACTATATTTGTGACAGGGCAATGGTATATGGACAATACTATATTTCTGACAGGACAATGGAATATGGACAATACAATATTTGTGACAGGACAATGGTAGATGGACAAGACCATAATTTTGACAGGACAATGGTATATGGACAATACTTTATTTTTGACAGGACAATGGTATATGGACAATACCATATTTGTGACAGGACAATGGTATATGGACAATATCATATTTGTGACAGAACAATGGTATATGCACAATACCATATTTGTGACAGGACAATGGTATATGGACAATACTATATTTGTGAGTGGACAATGGTATATGGACAATACCATATTTGTGACAGGACAATGGTATATGGAAAATACCATATTTGTGACTGGACAATGGTATATGGACAATACCATGTTTGTGACAAGACAATGATATATGGACAATACCATATTTGTGATAGGACAATGGTATATGCACAATACCATATTTGTGACAGGACAATGGTATATGGACAAGTCCATATTTTTGACAGGACAATGGTTTATGGACAATACTATATTTGTGATGCGACAATGGTATATGGACAATACTATATTTGTGACAGGACAATGGTATATGGACAATACCCTATTTGTGGCTGGACAATAGTATATTGACAATACCCTATTTGTGACTGGACAATGGTATATGGACAATACCATATTTGTGACTGGACAATGGTATATGGACAATACCATATTTTTGACAGGACAATGGTAAATGGACAATACCATATTTGTGACTGAACAGTGGTATATGGATGCACAATACCATATTTGTGACAGGACAATGGTATATGGACAATACTATATTTGTGACAGGACAGTGGTATATGGATGGACAATATCATTGTGACAGGACGATGGTATATGGACAACACTATATTTGTGACAGGACAATGGTATATATTCAATACTATATTTGTGACAGGACAATGGTATATTGACAATACTATATATGTGACAGGACAATGGTATATGGACAATACAATATTTGTGACAGGACAATGGTATATGGACAAGACCATATTTTTGACAGGACAATGATATATGGACAATACAATATTTGTGACAGGACAATGGTATATGGACAATACTATATTTGTGACAAGACAATGGTATATGGACAATACAATATTTCTGACAGGACAATGGTATATGGACAATACAATATTTGTGACAGGACAATGGTATATGGACAAGACCATATTTTTGACAGGACAATGGTGTATGGACAATACAATATTTGTGACAGGACAATGGTATATGGACAATACTATATTTGTGACAGGACAATGGTATATGGACAATACTATATTTCTGACAGGACAATGATATATGGACAATACTATATTTCTGACAGAACAATGGTATATGGACAATACAATATTTGTGACGGGACAATGGTATATGGGCAAGACCATATTTTTGACAGGACAATGGTATATGGACAATACTATATTTGTGATGGGACAATGGTACATGGACAATACTATATTTGTGACAGGACAATGGTATATGGACATTACCATATTTGTGACGGGACAATTGTATATGGACAATACCATATTTTTGACAGGACAATGGTATATGGACAATACCATATTTGTGACAGGACAATGGTATATGGACAATACCATATTTGTGACAAGACAATGGTATATGGACAATACTATATTTGTGACAGGACAATGGTATATGCACAATACCATATTTGTGACAGGACAATGGTATATGGATAATACTATATTTGTGACAGGACATTGGTATATGGACAATACTATATTTGTGACAAGACAATGGTATATGGACAATACTATATTTGTGACATGACAATGGTATATGCACAATACCATATTTGTGACAGGACAATGGTATATGGATAATACTATATTTGTGACAGGACAATGGTATATGGACAATACTATATTTGTGACAGGACAATGGTATATGGACAATACCGTATTTGTGACAGGACAATGGTATATGGACAAAACTATATTTGTGACAGAACAATGGTATAGTGTCAATACCAGATTTATGACTGGACAATGATATATGGACAATACCAGATTTGTGACAATTCCATATGCCCATATGCCTTGTCCATATGTAATATTTGTTCTATTGAGCAACTTACTGAAAATTGCTAATAAAACATCGAAGGAACCGGGATGATACATCTGGAGCTAGACTTGAATTTGTATAAATCTGTTCCATCTGAAATAAATACAACTGAAATATGTAAATCATTGAACCAGGAATAACACATTTTAAAATTAATATAAGAGTGTCATTTGGAGTTGTCAGTTCCGGCAGAAGATGAACATTGATCATTGAATTGGATTGTATAGTCGCACCAACAGCTAATGTCTTTCTAGCTTCCATTTGTGGAGGAAGACCCCAGGTGCCTTTCCGGGCAGCTGTCGTGCACGGACGGGCAATTGTCGTGCATGGACGGGCACCTGGGAAGAACCACCAAAATTCCGCAGGCCAGCTGGATAGCTTCCTCGTTTAAAGATTCCTGGTCCCATGATGTCTTGAACCCACAGTGTTGAGGGGTAAGTGATTTCAAGTCAGAGACTCTAACCATTCGGCCATGGAAACCACTAACAGAAGATGAAGACACAGTTGCTGACTATGTCAAAGACGACCCATAGCTGGCAGCAATGGAGAGAAACTAAGAGTCAAGTTCAAGCTCATTTGCAGCTCATATGTCATTGAACTTTACAACCCAGTATACAACAGGGTCCCAAGTTTGGTCAATCTGATGCATACAAGACAAATACACTGCTGAACGTAAAATCTTATCAGGAATTTTACAAAGTAAACAACCTGTTATAGTTAATGTCAAGTTAAATTGTAGAACTGCTAAAGTCAAGTTCAATACTAGAACTGCTAATATCAAGGTCAATTCTAGAACTGCTAATATCAAGGTCAGTTCTAAAACTGCTAATATCAAGGTCAATTCTATAACTGCTAATATCAAGGTCAATTCTAGAACTGCTAATATCAAGGTCAGTTCTAAAACTGCTAATATCAAGGTCAATTCTATAACTGCTAATATCAAGGTCAATTCTATAACTGCTAATATCAAGGTCAGTTCTAAAACTGCTAATATCAAGGTCAATTCTAGAACTGCTAATATCAAGGTCAATTCTAGAACTGCTAATATCAAGGTCAGTTCTAAAACTGCTAATATCAAGGTCAATTCTAGAACTGCTAATATCAAGGTCAATTCTAGAACTGCTAATATCAAGGTCAGTTCTAAAACTGCTAATATCAAGGTCAATTCTATAACTGCTAATATCAAGGTCAATTCTATAACTGCTAATATCAAGGTCAGTTCTAAAACTGCTAATATCAAGGTCAATTCTAGAACTGCTAATATCAAGGTCAATTCTATAACTGCTAATATCAAGGTCAATTCTATAACTGCTAATATCAAGGTCAGTTCTAAAACTGCTAATATCAAGGTCAATTCTAGAACTGCTAATATCAAGGTCAGTTCTAGAACTCCTAATATCAAGGTCAATTCTAGAACTGCTAATATCAAGGTCAATTATATAACTGCTAATATCAAGGTCAATTCTATAACTGCTAATATCAAGGTCAGTTCTAAAACTGCTAATATCAAGGTCAATTCTATAACTGCTAATATCAAGCTCAATTCTATAACTGCTAATATGAAGGTCAATTCTAGAACTGCTAATATCAAGGTCAATCATAGAACTGCTTATATCAAGGTCAATTGTATAATTGCTAATATCAAGATCAATTTTAGAAATGCTAATATGAGGGTCAATTCTAGAATTGCTAATAATATTATCAAGGTCAATTGTAGTATTTTTAATGTCAAGGTCAACTGTATAATTGTTATATATCAAGGTCAATTGTACAACTTTTAATGTCAAGGTCAATTGTAGAACTGATAATGGCAAGGTCAATTGTAGGTAGAACTGCTAATGTCAAGGTCAGTTGTAGAACTGCTAATGTCAATGTCAGTTGTATAACTCCTAATGTCAAGGTCAATTGTAGAAATGCTAATGTCAAGGTCAACTGTAGAATTGCTAATGTTAAGGTCAATTGTAGAACTGCTTATATCAAAGCCAACTGTAGAAATGCTAATATCAAGGTCAATTGAAGAACTGCTAATGTCAATTGTAGAACTGCTAATGTCAAGGTCAATTCTAGAACTGCTAATATCAAGGTCAATTGCAGAAATGCTAATATCAAGGTCAACTGTAGAACTGCTAATATCAAGGTCAATTGTAGAACTTCTAATGTCAAGGTCAATTTTAGAACTGCTAATGTCAAGGTCAATTCTAGAGCTGCTCTGCTAACTTGAAATGCATCACCAAATTCAACGTTTAGTTAATCTAGTGCATGAAAAATAAAATTTAACACAAAATAAATACCAAACAACTGAGTTATGATCCATGATTTGTGGAACTGCACTTCGGAAATTAGCTAAGTATCCAATATACAATAATGCAAGATGGGTGTTTCTAGTTATTTAGTGCTTCAATACAAAACCTTTGACTTAAAACAGACAAAAGTTTATGACCTTTAAAAGTCAAGGTCAATGTCATTTGTAGAACTGGTCTGCATAATTTAGCTGTACTAACCATTATAAAACTATATGATCCAAGTTTGTTGATTTTCAGTGCCTGTAGTTCCTCAACAAGAGTCTCCAGATGGCCTACATCACTCTACTGAATTTTCCTTATCTAAACCCCTTTTTCTGGCGCGGTAAATCAAAATAGCAATATACGATGAATAACCCTTTTGTGTTTGTCATGCCTCTTTGCCCCAAATGGGTCTCTATTTCAATTTTTTTTTTGTATTACTGCATTCTGGGAATGCTATACTTCCTGTTTGACTTTTCCATCTACTTTTAAAACTTTCTTGAGCATCCGTGGCCAGGATGGTAAAGACGCTGCATCTAAAACGTTCTTGCCTCTCGCCGCTATGGGTCAAATCCCACTGGGAGCTCGACTTGTCAAGCGAGAAAGTGTTGCAGACGATGGGAGGTATCCAATACTGGTTTCACACAGGAAAAATGGGGTGGTTTGCCTCTACCACAAAAAAAACAATGAATGTCATATATGTCCTAACATGTGCTAAAATGATGTAAAACACCCTTCAAATAAAATATTAAAAATTTTGTTAACCCAATGTATAAAGACTATCTAACTGCTTACCGCTGCACAGAGTTTACTTTCATAATCCATAAATTCTTTAGAATTCCTGTCATTATACCCTGCTTTATTTAGTGCACCAAATGCACCCATAGTGTAGTTAACAATCCAGCCATCTGTAAGACATATTGGTAAGTTTACAATCTAGCCATCTGTAACATATACTGATAAGTTAACAATCCAGCCATCTGTAACACATACTGACCCGATAACAATCAAGCCATCTGTAACACATATTGACAAGTTAACAATCCAGCCATCTGTAAAACATATTGACAAGTTAAAAATCCAGCAATCTGTAACACATATTGACCAGTTAACATTTAACAATCCATCCATCTGTAACATAAACTGATAAGATAATAATCCAGCCATCTGTAACACATATTGACAAGTTAACAATCCAGCCATCTGTAATGCATATTGATAAGTTAACAATCCAGCCATCTGTAACACATATTGACCAGTTAACAGTTAACAATCCAGCCATATGTAACATATACTGATAAGATAATAATCCAGCCATCTGTAACACATATTGACAAGTTAACAATCCAGCCATCTGTAACACATATTGATAAGTTAACAATCCAGCCATCTGTAACACATACTGACAATCCAGCAATCTTTAACAGATACTGGTAAGTTAAGAATCCAGCCATATGTAAGACATATTGACAAGTTAACAATCCAGCCATATGTAACACATATTGACCAGTTAACAATCCAGTCATCTGTAACACATATTGACAAGTTAACAATCCAGCCATCTGTAACACATATTGACAAGTTAGAAATCCATTCATCTGTAACAGATACTGGTAAGTTAACAATCCAGCCATCTGTAACACATATTGACAAGTTAACAATCAAGCCATCTTTAACACACACTGACAAGTTAACAATCCAGCAATCTGTAACACATATTGACAAGTTAACAATCCAGTCATCTGTAACAGATACTGGTAACTTAAGAATCCAGCCATATGTAACACATATTGACAAGTTAACAATCCAGCCATATGTAACAACATATATTGACCAGTTAACAATCCAGTCATCTGTAACACATATTGACAAGTTCACAATCCAGCCATCTGTAACACATATTGACAAGTTAATAATCCGGTTATCTGTAACAGATACTGGTAAGTTAACAATCCAGCCATCTGTAACACATATTGACAAGTTAACAATCCAGTCAACTGTAACACATATTGATAAGTTAACAATCCAGCCATCTGTAACATATACTGACAAGTTAACAATCCCACAATCTGTAACACATATTGCCAAGTTAACAATCCAGTCATCTGTAATAGATACTGGTAAGTTAAGAATCCAGTCATATGTAACACATATTGACAAGTTAACAATCCAGCCATCTGTAACACATATTGACAAGTTAACAATCCAGTCATCTGTAACAGATACTGACAAGTTAACAATTCCACAATCTGTAACACATATTGCCAAGTTAACAATCCAGTCATCTGTAATAGATACTGGTAAGTTAAGAATCCAGCCATATGTAACTCATATTGACAAGTTAACAATCCAGCCATATGTAACATATATTGACAAGTTAACAATCCAGCCATGTGTAACATATTAAAAAGTTAACAATCCAGTCATCTGTAACAGATACTGGTAAGTAAAGAATCCAGCCATATGTAACTCATATTGACAAGTTAACAATTCAGCCATCTGTAACACATATTGACTAGTTAACAATCCAGTCATCTGTAACACATATTGACAAGTTAACAATCAAGCCATCTGTAACACATATTGACCAGTTAACAATCCAGTCATCTGTAACACATATTGACAAGTTAACAATCCAGCCATCTGTAACACATATTGACACATTAACAATCCAATCATCTGTAACAGATACTGGTAAGTTAACAATCCACCCATCTGTAACACATATTGACAAGTTAACAATCCAGTCATCTGTAACATATATTGATAAGATAACAATCCAGCCATCAGTAACACATATTGACAAGTTCACAATCCAGTAATCTGTAATAGATACTGGTAAGTTAAGAATCCAGTCATATGTAACACATATTGACAAGTTAACAATCCAGCCATATGTAACATATATTGACAAGTTAACAATCCAGTCATCTGTAACAGATACTGGTAAGTTAAGAATCCAGCCATATGTAACTCATATTGATAAGTTAACAATCTTGCCATCTGTAACACAAACTGACAAGTTAACAATCCAGCCATCTGTAACACATATTGACAAGTTAACAATCCAGCCATCTGTAACATATATTGATAAGTTAACAATCCTGCCATCTGTAACACAAACTGACAAGTTAACAATCCAGCCATCTGTAACACATATTGATAAATAGCATGATGTGTACTGCTAAGTTCAAATGCTTTAAATATACCAATATTCTCTCTTTTCTTCACAAGGTCAAAATCTGATACTGTAAAATCACTATAATTATGTGTGTAGAATCCACCTTCATTCATTTCATGGTTGGCCCCAAGCGCAAAATCAAATGTTTTATGTTCAAAAATGTTACTGTTGTATACAAATTAATGGCTTACACTTGTTACCAATATATAAATGCAATACTATGGATATAGATAACCATGAGTGTGCCTTACATAAAACACCATTCATTTATTGTTTGCAGTATTGATAATATTGCATTTATATGACAATAATAAATGTGTCAGTCAAACAGCAAACAAATGACGTAATTACCGGAAAGCCCTGACAATAGTGAGGCCGTATTGTTCATTGAAAATGAGTTGGATTTTTTCAAAACCAGAAATTTTTGAATTTATATACCTTCCAAATTGTCAATTTGGAAAGAATCGCGAAATTAAATGCCAATCAAATAAAATGATTTTGCAGTATAAATGACTAATATTTTTTCAATGAAAAAAAAGCCCCAGATGACGGATGCCATGAAATAAACGTAGCTATAGATGCTGTAGACAGAACTATGATTAATGTACAAACATAAACGAGAGTAATCCAACTGACCATAGACAATTCCATATTGAACAAGTGAGTCGTAATACACGAGTACATCTCCAACACGGTTTCCGATATAACCGTTATATGTCTCACGTTCGGTTCCGTCAAATATAAGTTCAGAAACTTCCATCTGTAATGTCCCAGGGTCAAACTGTTGACTGAAGGCAAGCGAGAAGTCCATCTCTGTAAAGTTTATTCCTTGCCTGAAGGCAGACATATCATAGTTATTATTCATAACTTTCACATGACATCATCAAAACAATTTGACCAATCAAACACCTCCACATTCTGGTAGGGGGTAAACTTGGTGTTTAACGTTGATGCTCAACTGACTTTAGCCCTTTATAAAACTAATTTGTAGTGATAATTATATTAAAAGCTTTATTTTTTGTGTACAGCTATTTTATCTTCTTGAGAACTCTGATTTCAAAGCACCAATATGGATACATTTAATTTAAATTATTGTCTATTTGTTTTTTTATATAGAGACCGAGGATTAAGTCCGAATAAACGCCTTTATTTTCACCTACAGAATATCTCAACATCTCAAAAATTTGTAACTAATGACAGCATGTGAAAGTTATGAATATATACAGAAAATATGTAAAACTGTGATTTTTAAGAGAAAAGCCAAATATGATGATATTTAATTTATTTAAACAGCTTTTCATAACATTTCTTGTAAGTTTTTTATAACATTTGTTGTTTGAAAAAAAAAACAAAAAAAAAACACCCCATTTTGCTTTTCATTATAAATCTTATGATTTTTTTTATCAAATCAATGAATGTTACAGAGAGGAGTTTGTAGGAAAAGTAAAGGTGCCACGTGATATTTTGGCTACTTCGCTGTTTCAGATATGAAGTTTTCTATGTTTATTATTAGGTCAATGGAGCTTTAAAGGCACTAACACATCAAATAGCGACAACATTACACTAAACAATTATTTATCCAAACCCTATCCAGGTGTTCAGGTCATAGAATACTGTACATGTGCCGATTAAAAGTATTTTTTTTAATTCAGAGTACATAAAATACCTGTGATTAAATATGCGAAAAATGAATTATGAGTTGGTAACTCTTAATTCAAAGCTCCAGTTTTGGTGTTTGGGCCGGCAGGTTCAAGATGTTTATACTGTTTCTATAAAGTTTGGATTCTCAAAATATGTAAGTTATATATATACCTCATCGTCAGTAGGTTTAGAAACGATGAACACATGTTGTAAAATGTGGTTGTTGTTGGTGAGATAGCTATTTTAAGTGGGTAGGTGTTGTCACAATATGAAGTACATTCTTTCATGCGTAGTTAATTGGCATGGTTGGAATATATTGTATAAACTAGAACTATCACTGAAGGTGATGAAGACCCCCACTTTTTTAATAGCCGATGGGAATGGGGGTAATCAAGAACAATAAAGGTCAAAAATACAAGTTAATTTTTCAATGTGAACAAAAATCCTAAGCTAAAGGAAGGTCCATAATTTTGTCAAATATTGCGGAATCGAAAATCTCTGAAACAGAGACACAGGATATCATTACGTGTGAACTGTATGCCAAGTGTGATAACAATCCATGGACACTTTTGAAGTGAAAGCCACATCAAGTTCCTTATACAATATTAGAGTGGAAAATTCAAACAAAGGGCCATAATTCTGCAACAAATTAGGCAATCAACTATTTGTGATGTAGAGGGACATAAGGTCATCAGTTGTTAAGTGTATATAAGTTTGGGAAATAAACCATTTTGTGACAGTCTTACCTGAATGCATCCACAGTACAGCGCACAAATGATGGGTATTGAACTAGCAGAGACTGAACCTAGAATTAAACATTAAAACATATCTATATTATATCACTCTTAGTAGTAATATAGTTTGTACAAATCTACTCTATTTTGACAATGTTTGAGAGAAAACCAGAAAACGTCTTAAAACAAGAATATCTGTAGAACCGATGGATGCTCTCCGAAATGTATTCTCAACTTATCATATGGCCTTGTATCACCAAGCACTTTTCAATTTGCAGTTCCATTAGTAGTTTATGCTCCAGATAAAAAATCTAAGTATAAAGTTACAAAGGGCAATAACTCTAATTTGAATGATGACAGAGTTATGGTTCTTGACTCTGCACTTTACCTCATGCCCTCTACCATTGTGTGAAGTTTCATTGCAGTCCCATCAGTAGTTTTGAAGACATGCTCCAGACAAAAAGTCTAAGTATAAAATTACAAAGGGCAATAACTCTAATTTGAATGAAGACAGAGTTACAGTTTTTGCATTCTGCACTTTCTCTCAAAGCCCTCTATCACTAGCGAAGTTTCATTGCAGTCCCATCAGTAGTTTTGAAGATATGCTCCGGACAAAAATTCTAAGTAAAATATTATAAAGGGCAATAACTCTAATTTGAATGAAGACAGAGGTAAGGTTCTTACACTCTGCACTTCCTCTCATTGCCCTCTATCATTGTGTAAAGTTTCAGCGCAGTCCCATCAGTAGGTTTGAAGATATACTCCGGACAAGAAAGTGTGACGGACACACAGACACACGGACAAAGCTGCAACTATATGCTCGCCCTTCGGGGAGCATAATAATCCCAAAATACCAGAATAAACTGCATCAGAAATAATTGCCAATATTTCTACAGCATTTCTTCAAATATGGATAAATCTGTGTTTAACCTACAACAGCTGATATATCCTGTCATGTGTGAATAAGTTGGCTAGAAAAGCTCTCACAGCTTAAGCTGATTGTGTGACTCAATATGTGTGTAATAATGGATGCATATCTCCAGTAATTATTGAAGACATAAACTAGAAATGTGTCCATGGAACACAGATGCCCCCAATCAGTGTAAAAAGTTAAATTTGACAAAAAAAAGGCCGAACTCTGGTAATACAAGTTGATTTTGAAGCCAAATCAATATGCACATCTTGACATCATAGGAAAGCATCCTGTAAAGTTTCGAGACAATTGATTGAAAACTGTGGGAGGAGATAGACACACAAGATATTTAATTTAGTAAAATTTGACAAAAAGGGCCATAAATCAGGTAATACAAGGTCGACTTTGCTGCCGAATCGACATACTCATATCCACATACACATATCCACATACTCATATCCACATACTCATATCGACATCATTGGAAAGCATCCTGTAAAGTTTCGAATCAATCGGTTGAAAACTGTGGGCAGAAACAACACAAAAACATTTCAGGATGAACTGACGGACAGACATAAATAATGCTATATGCCCCCTCACCATTCGGTGGTGGGGGTATAAAAGAGTGAGGAGGGTAGGGGTAGAGGGGTAAAAGTATGTTTATAAAGCAAAAGTCCCTGGTATCAAATATGGTTAAACATAAAATTGACAGTGTCAAAATGCTTTGTGTTAGGCATTGTGGGATAAGGGAGGGGTTAACAAACATCAGTAGTGGCATTATGGGATAGGGATGGGGTAAAAATACGAAAGTAATGGCATTATGGGATAAGGACGGGGTAAAAAAACATCAGTATTGGCATTGTGGGATAGGGTCGGGGTAAAAAAAACATCAATAGTGGCATTATGGGATAGGAGTGGGGTAAACAAACATCAGTATTGGCATTGTGGGATAGGGGTGGGGCAAGCAAACATCAGTAGTGGCATTGTGGGATAGGGGTTGGGTAAGCAAACATCAGTAGTGGCATTGTGGGATAGGGGTGGTGTAAACAAACATCAGAATTGGCATTGTGGGATAGGGGTGGGGTAAATGTCACAGGGTTTAGTGGGGGTGGAACATTAATGCATCTAAAGCTATTTATCGAGGATACGAAGTAGTTTAATTCTGTAAAACAGAAGTATATATTCAAGTTATGGAATGAACAACTTGAGACAAAGTCAATAATTACACCTCTGTTCTCTCAAGAACGAAAATGGCAATGCACATTTCCTTCCCAAGGCCCAATGACTTTAAAAAGGAACTTCCGTTTTCTCTTATATGGCAGGAAATAATCCCCTTAAGCTTAAGCAATCTACTTAAGGTACCAGTTCACACATACCTGACACAAGCACTGGTGACATTAATGTGCAATAAAACAGTGATAGATATTAATACATATCTCAAATACATAGACTACGATATAATATTTAAAACAGGTAATGAACGTATACATAATAGGGCTAATATACTGTATAGGTCTTGGTAAAGACTTAAGAATGTATGGACAAAGGGAAGTAACTGGAAACTAAAATGTTTACCTAATTACGTTGGGCTATTGGAAACATACGGACTAAGGGAAGTAATCGGATATGAAAGTGTACCGGCGACATAAACAAACATCAGTAGTGGCATTATGGGATAGGGGTGGGGTAAACAAACATCAGTAGTGACATTATGTGATAGGGGTGGGGTAAACAAACATCAGTAGTGGCTTTGTGGGATGAAGGTGACATAAACAAAAATAAGTGGTGGAATTGTGGGATACGAGTGGTGTAACCAAACATCAGTAGTGGCATTATGGGATAGGCTTGGGGTAAGCAAACAGCAGAAGTGGCATTGTGGGATACGGGTAGCATAAACAAACATAAGTGGTTGAATTTTGGGATACGGGTGGCGTAACCAAACATCAGTAGTGGCATTATGGGATAGGCTTGGGGTAAGCAAACAGCAGAAGTGGCATTGTGGGATACGGGTAGCATAAACAAACATAAGTGGTTGAATTTTGGGATACGGGTGGTGTAACCAAACATCAGTAGTGGCATTATGGGATAGGCTTGGGGTAAGCAAACAGCAGAAGTGGCATTGTGGGCTATGGGTAGCATAAACAAACATAAGTGGTTGAATTTTGGGATACGGGTGGCGTAACCAAACATCAGTTAGTGGCATTATGGGATAGGCTTGGGGTAAGCAAACAGCAGAAGTGGCATTGTGGGATACGGGTAGCATAAACAAACATAAGTGGTTGAATTTTGGGATACGGGTGGCGTAACCAAACATCAGTAGTGGCATTATGGGATATGCTTGGGATAAGCAAACAGCAGATGTGGCATTGTGGGATACGGGTAGCATAAACAAACATAAGTGGTTGAATTTTGGGATACGGGTGGCGTAACCAAACATCAGTAGTGGCATTATGGGATAGGTGTGGGGTAAGCAAACATCAGTAGTGGCATTATGGGATAGGTGTGGGTTAGCAAACAGCAGTAGCGGCATTATGGGATAGGTGTGGGGTAAGCAAACATCAGTAGTGGCATTATGGGATACGGGTAGCATAAACAAACATAAGTGGTTGAATTTTGGGATACGGGTGGCGTAACCAAACATCAGGAGTAGCATTTTGGGATACGGGTGGCGTAACCAAACATCAGTAGTGGCATTTTGGGATACAGGTGGCATAACAAAACATCAGTAGTGGCATTTTGGGATACGGGTGGCGTAACCAAACATCAGTAGTGGCATTTTGGGATACGGGTGGCATAACCAAACATCAGTAGTGGCATTATGGGATAGGTGTGGGGTAAGCAAACATCAGAAGTGGCATTGTGGGATACGGGTAGCATAAACAAACATAAGTGGTTGAATTTTGGGATATGGGTGGCGTAACCAACATCAGTAGTAGCATTTTGGGATACGGGTGGCGTAACCAAACATCAGTAGTGGCATTTTTGGATACGGGTGGCGTAACCAAACAGCAGTAGTGACATTGCGGGATAGGCATGGCATAAACAAACGTAACATAAGTGGTGGAATTGTGGGATAGTCATGGCATAAGCAAACGTAAGTGTGGAATTACGTACCTTATTACAGAATGAAGATGCATGCTGCCTAAACAATGCGGAGTCCTTATCTGCAAGCGCTGAACTCCATGGAACATCCAGAAGGCTGTATGTAAGACCAACTTCCGTGAAGTTTTGCAGCACATTACGAAAGATCAGAAATTCACCTAAGTTGTACCCCTCATATTTATCAAACTGAACTTTTGGTAGGTCTCTGAAAAAAAAACAGAAAAGAGAGAAATTTAAATTTGTCGCATGGAAGTCAATTTATGAATTGTGAATATGGCATGCGTTACAGATTTAAAACCAATAAAATATGTATATATCATTATTATTGCCTTGTTTTTATAATATGGTGAAAGAAAGAGCTTTATAAACAACAGACCCCAGAGGGCCTGAGAATGCCTTACTGGTGTAGATGGCTCTAATACATGAAACAATGGAGAACTGAATTGAATTAGGTTTTATGTCATACCAACTCATGAAAGGTTATGTGGTGCCTTACAGGAATGAACATGCCAGGCTCATCCTTCATTTACATCAAGACAAAATATGGAGAATAGGCCTAGAACCTTCTAACCTGCAGAACTGCAGTGTTGCTGCAAATTCTATAGTAATAATTCCATTTACGATGGAGCCACGTTTCCATGATTGCATACGCGGTGTCATGATGAATACCTTGAATCAGCATGATAAAAAATGACGTATAGTGCAGCATCTAATAATCCCTCAAACTTCAGATTAAACATCTGTAACTAGAATTGTCCACCTACCTGTCAATAACCGTGTCTAAGTTGGTTGCTATACTTGCATCATCTATTAATCCCTCAAACTTCAGATTAAAAATCTGTAACTATAACTGTCCACCTACCTGTCAATAACCATGTCTAAGTTGGTTGCTATAGTTGCATCATCTATTATTCCCTCAAACTTCAGATTAAACGACATCTCATTTGTCACGTTTCTGTAAAATAATTGAATTAATTGAATTGGATTTCATAGTTGCACCAACAGCTAAGGTCATATGGCGACTTTTCAGGTGCCACTCCGGGTAATTTTAGTGCATGGACAAGCACCTGGGTGCCACAAGCCAGCTGGATTATCTTCCTCACATAAAGATTCCTAGGGGCCCATAAGGGATCAAACCCAAAGTAGTGAAGGGCATGATTTCAAGTCCGAGACTGACCACTCAGCCACGGATGCCCCCTTTTGTAAAAAATGAAACGAGTGTAATGTCATGTGTAACATGATAATAATGCCATGTGTAACATGAGTGTTATGCCATTTGTTACACAAGTGTCATTTCATGTGTAACATGAGTGTAATGCCATTTGTTACATGAGTGTCATGTCATGTGTAACATGAGTGTAATGCCATTTGTTACACAAGTGTCGTGTCATGTGTAACATGAGTGTAATGCCATTTGTTACACCAGTGTCATGTCATGTGTAACATGAGTGTAATGCCATGTGTTACATGAGTGTCATGTCATGTGTAACATGTGTGTAATGCCATTTGTTACATGAGTGTCATTTCATGTGTAACATGAGTGTAATGCCATTTGTAACATGAGTGTCATGTCATGTGTAACATGAGTGTAATGCCATTTGTTACACGAGTGTCATGGCATGTGTAACATGAGGGTGATGTCATGTGTAACAAGAGTGTAATGGCATATGTAACATGAGTGTAATGCCATTTGTTACACGAGTGAATTGAATTGGATATTATAGTCGCACCAACAGCTAAGGTCATATGGCGACTTTATAGCTTCTACTGGTGGAGGAAGATTTGTGAACACGGGCGGGCACCTGGGTAGAACCACCGACGTTCGGCAAGCCAGCTGGATAGCTTCCTCACATAAAGATTCCTAGGCCCCTGAGGGATCGAACCTACAGTGGTGAGGGGCAAGTGATTGCAAGTCAGAGAATCTAACCACTCGGCCACGGACGCCCCGTTACACGAGTGTCATGTCATGTGTAACATGAGGGTGATGTCATGTGTAACAAGAGTGTAATGGCATATGTAACAAGAGGGTAATGGCATGTGTAACAAGAGGGTACTGTTATGAGTAACATGATTGTAATGCCATGTGTAACATGTGTGTAATGCCATGAGTGTAATGTCATGTGTAATGCCATGAGTGTTATGTCATGTGTAACATGAGTGTGATGTCATGTGTAACATGAGTGTAATGTTATGTGTAACTTGGGTGTAATGTCATGTGTAACATGATTGTAATGTCATATGTCATGAGTGTAATGTCATTTGTTACATGAGTGCAATGTCATTTGTAACAAGAGTTTCTAACGCATTTGACTAAAATCCTGCAATCCGATTGGTTGACGTTAAAAAATAGGCAACTACTAAATATCCCATAATCCGTCGCAAATCAAGTCATGTGACATTAAACCGTCAAAAAAAGTCATTAGGTTTTATTTCAATGCATTTGTCAGCAAAACTGTCAAAACAATATAGTGCGTTAGAAACAGGTTAACCAGTATTGAAGATTTGACTTTATGGTAAATCGTGTTTAACAGCTCCACTAATGCATTGCCATTAAACAAAATGTGCGACCACATTTTCACTACAGTTAACCTTATAGTAATGTCATTTTGCACTTTTCATCAAGTTTTAATACTGCTTCAAGAAATCAAATGTTGCATTATGTTATGGTAATAAATAAACATAAGAATGCTAAGTTGTGTTTCTGTAATTGGAATACCCTGCTTATGAGTTTACATGTATATTATAATCCCAAACGAAATGTGTAGTAATTCAAATGTATGCAGTTAGACCACAGTCACAATCAGGAGATGTCAGACAGACGAACCTTGACTATTCCAAATGTTTTGACGATAATTGTTTAAGGCTTCAGATACTGGGCCTTTCAGGGTCAAGTTTAATGAATATAAGTCATGTACAACTTCAGAAACTGGGCCTTTCAGGGTCAAGTTTAATGAATATAAGTCATGTACAACTTGAGATACTGGGCCTTTCAGGGTCAAGTTTAATGAATATAAGTCATGTACAACTTGAGATATTGGGCCTTTCAGGGTCAAGTTTAATGAATGGGCCTTTCAGGGTCAAGTATAATGAATATGTCATGTACAACTTGAGATATTGGGCCTTTCAGGGTCAAGTTTAATGACTGGGCCTTTCAGGGTCAAGTTTAATGAATATGTCATGTACAACTCGAAATGGCGGGCCATTCAGTGTCAAGTTTAATGAATATGTCATGTACAACTCGAAATGGCAGGCCTTTCAGGGTCAAGTTTAATGAATATGTCATGTACAACTCGAAATGGCGGGCCATTCAGTGTCAAGTTTAATGAACTTAAGTCATGTACAACTCGAAATGGCGGGCCTCTCAGTGTCAAGTTTAATAAACATAAGTCATGTGCAACTTGAGATATTGGGGCTTTCAATGTCAAGTTTAATAAACATAGGTCATGTACAACTTGAGATATTGGGGCTTTCAGTGTCAAGTTTAATAAAAATATGTCATGTACAACTTGAGATATTGGGCCTTTCAGTGTTAAGTTGACATTCAGTGTTATCTTCATCTGCTTAACTACAAAAAGCGGCCCATATTAGTCAGTGATTCTATGCGAGTTAGAAAAAATAATATCCTACGTACGAAGAATAGCCCTGAATTGTGCAGCCGTAATAGTTGGGAAACATAACTGGATTCGCTTCCATGATAGTGCGTATCTGAAAGTGAAATATACACACCAATCAAATTTATTCAGCATTTATAGTAAGATTTCAAAGGACAAGGTAAGATGAGCTATAAAATTAGCCCCCAATATTGAAGTTTTTCAATCTCATTAAAATCAGACTCTTTATCACGCTACGATACTCTACACTACTAAGGAACTGACAACACTGCATTGGAGGTCAGGTCAGATTAACCTTTTGATTAGCCAAGCAGATTTCAGTCTACAAAATCGTTCGGTATAGACTGCTTCACTAACGCATGTCATGTTTCAGTCAAACGTTGTGGAGCAGTCTACGCTCCGTATTGAAAGAGACAATGTCCGTAACTTTTAGCTTATAAAACACAAAATAATTGCGTCGACAAACATAACACACCAACCATTATTGAATATCCTTTACTGAAAAAACAAACAAGATTGATTGATGGAATTCAATAGCGGTACAAAAAAAGGATGTACCGATTTGTGGGGTTGAACCCACACTAAAATTACACTTGCGGGTAATAATAACAGAACGTGGTAATAGTCCATGTCGCTACCGACTGAGCTAAGCGGGCCAGACGTACTACTAAGTCATATTATTTAATTTAGAAAACCTAATGTCGCAATAATCTCAGTAGAATATATAGTTTTCAGATACTGTTCTCAATGTTGATTTTCTTGTATTCTTGATGTAAAACATGCCATTTAGTGCATTTCTTTGAATTCATCGTGCAAACCACAGCAATAACACACAAAGACTTTATATTTTTTCGGATATAGATCTATGAGTTTTATGTGGATTTTCGTTTGCTCAGTTCATTCAAAAATCATCTGAAGTGCATATGAAACTCTCAATTTCATTGGTTGAATTTAGTTGATCTTCTCACGAATATTGACCAGATGAAAGGTCAATATGATGTGATCTCCAAGGCAGTGTTGTCAGATCCTATAGCGGAGAGTACCAAAACATAATTAGGATATGATTTTAATGAGATTGGAAGTTTTTAATGCACACATTTTGAATAACTATTTCAGCTATAAATGTACAGAATCATTATTAAGACTCAATAAAAGAAAGTTTGAAGGCTCTAAATGAGTTTAAGAGCCTCAGATTAGAAACAATGCAAAAATATACTATTTTGTCAGTTTCAGCAGTTTTCAGTAGTTTTTTGGTCCTGGAAATACAGAGTGCACCCTCGAACACAGCTGACCTTTTGCTACAACAGTAACAGATAGGGATGCATCATCAGCCAAAAGAATGTGTGTGCTCATGGGTGTGCCTTATATTTTAAGGATCAAAAACTTGCACAGAAAGGTCAAAAATCAACAATATTACCTAACAAGAGCTGTCGGAGAACAGCGCAGCTCAACTATTCGATTTTTCGGGGAATAATAAATTTATAGCTAGTATATACCATCAGAAAACAAGGCTACAACAATGTGGGGTGGGGTTGGGAGCACAACATAACTATGTGTAAGAATTGACCAAAACTACACAGAAATATGTAAAAAAAATAAATAAAAAATAATTGAGTTATGAGTGGGGTGCGGGGTGGGGGTGGGAGAGAGGCAGGGGTGGATGGTGGGGGGAGTGGGGGTGGTGAGGGCAACATATATGTGTAAGAAGCTATGTAATTATTCACCAAAACAACACAAAAATATGAAGTGTGTAAGAATTGACTAAAACAACAAACAAATATGTAAAAAAAAAAGTTCAATGTGTGGGGCGGGGTGGGGGGGGGGTGGAGTGATAGGGGTGGGGGTGAGGGAGGGGGGTTGCAACATATATGTGTAAGAATTGACAAAAGCAACACAGAAATATGTAAAAAAAAAATTATAATAGTTTCAAGTAAGGGTGGGGTGGGGTGGGGTGGGTTGGGGTGGGATGGGGTGGGGTGGGGTGGGGTGTGTGGAGTGAGGGTGAGAGGCAGGAGTGGATTGGGGGAGGGGGGAGGATGGGGCAAGATATATGTGTAAAAATTGACTAAAACAACAAAGAAAAAGTAAAAAAATAAATAAAAAAAATTAAGTTTGGGGCGGGGTGGGGGTGGGGGTGATGTGTAAGAACTGACAAAAGCAACACAGAAATATGTAAAAAAAAAAAAAAGTTTCAAGTCTGGGTTGGGGTGGGGAGTTGGGGTGGGGGTGATGGGGTGAGGCAGGGGGCGGGGGGTGGGGAGGGTTGCAACATATATGTGTAAGAACTGACAAAAGCAACACAGAAATATGTAAAAAAAAATCAAGTGTGGGGCGTGGTGGGTGGAGTCATGCGGAGGGGGGTATGGGTGGGGGGAGGGTTGCAGCAACATATATGTGTAAGAATTGACAAAAGCAACATAGAAATATGTAAAAAAAATAAAAAAAAGTTTCAAGTCTGGGGCGGGGTGGGGGGTGTGATGGAGTGAGAGGCGGGGGGTGTCGTGGTAGGGGCAGGGAGGGTGTGGAGGGGAGTGGGGGCGGGGATAGAGGGGGGGGAGGAGGGAGCCCATGCCCCAATATGGGTGAAATAATAAGATGCATACTGCTATAACAAATCCCAAACCAAAATTATAGATATATAAATGCTTACAGCCAAACCTAGATCTGCCTTTATTGCACATTTTATTGGATATCACAATTTGAGTTCCATGGGAGCCCAGAATTTGCAAAAGACAAAATTACTTATCCAACCCTTTACAACATACTATAAGGAAACCAATTCCAAAATTTAGTTCAGCTAGGACAAAAAATGTAAGAGATATAGACCTGTAAACACATGAAATGGGGCACATTTTATGGGCTATCATAATTTGGGTTCCATGAGAGCCCGTGGGTTACAGGAACCAAAATTGCTTATGCAGCCCTTAAGATAATGCTACAAGGAAGCCCATGGACAAATTTGGTTGTGTAGGATAAGAAATGTAAGAGATATAGGCTTGTAAACACAGCTTACACGCAAACCTTGATTTGGGACGCCGACGCCAAGGCAGACGCAGACGCCGACGCCGACCCCGGGGTGATTATATAAGCTCTCTTATTCTTTGAATAGTCAAGCTAAAAATGCCACTATTTAAGACCCAGTTAAAACTTCTAGATAAATAAAATAACTAAGAATATCTTTAGAAGGTAGAATATGATCAATTAATGTTAACATTTACAATAAATCATAGTAATATATTAATGTTGGCATTTTGAATATTTCTGGGCCCTCTTTTCATACTGTAGCCTTTAAAAACATTTGCAAAAATTATTTAATGTGTGACAATGTGTAAATAATACGTCCAGAGTATCATGTGTCTTTTTCCACAATTAGACACAATTTGAACAAAGTCTGTAGAGGACCATAAGCGAATGTTGCATGCACACAATATTACAATTTAAATAAACACTCGTTTTAAATATTTTCTAATATAACTATGAAAAACCGTGACCCCAGGCAGAACTAAATTCGACACCAGCATCACCATTTGAACACATTTGAAAGAGGACCATAAGCTTAATACGCTACATGCAACATCTGTTTTTTTTCATCACTTTCCACATGTTATTTTCTAAAACTTGATTTTTTGAAAAAATCTATATTTTGCCTTGCTAAATCTGTGGCTACTTCATTGTTATCTGATCAACAGACCTCCAGCATGCTGTATGTCCCTGTACCAATACTAGTCAAATTTTGTTTAGTTACGCAAACTTACAGTTCCACAGAAGGCCGACTCATAACGCTGTGACAGGGCGGAATTCACGTTCGTCAAGCTGGCGTCGTATGTGAAGTTAAGCAGCCTTCTTGACAGCATCACATCAGTACTTATGAAATCTGAATGCTTCAATATCAGGCCACCCACTTGTATTCCATAACTATCGTTATACCTGAAAACAATAAACTCTGTGTATACAAACCCTGGATATACAGTTTAAATTTTGAAAACTGTTTTATTACATTTTTATCGGTGAAAGATGGGATTTATCAGTGAAAGAATATTCATAATCACTAAATATTATTAAGTAACTCCAAACACAAAAAAACCTAACTGTGACGCTGAGTTATGACGTCAATAAAGTGTTGCTGACGTCAAAGTCATCCGCCGATAATGTTCAATAAAGTGAATAATTGTGATTAAAAGCATGCACAAGCTGATTTAAAATATAATAAACATATTATTTAACTGCTGTGTTCGATTATAGGGAAATCCTTCAGTTGATGGTAGATGTGTTTTGTTGTTTCACTCACTCGCATACGCTCGTTTGTGAAAAGAACCACATGTCTACCATCTCGTTAAGGATTTCCCTGTAATCGATCCAAGCAGTTAAATAATCTCTATATACTGTTCATTTAACAAGACAATAAATTTAAAACATGTTATTGCGCTACATTTCTATTTTAGTCAAGAACAGCAACAGAAAATAATTTAACCGCATGGCGGGGCATACTCGAGGTGCTGCATAAATGTCTGTTTTGTGTATACATAATATGCACAAATAATATTAACCCTTAACCCGCTAAGCATGACTATAATACCCTTTGCATCCATTGTAAACACGGATCAGCCTGCGAGTAACTGCTGATCAGTCAATTTCCCCCAAAACACCCCTTTGTTACACAGATGGAATGGTCTTAATTCAAAGAAAGAATAGTCCATTATATATATGTAGGGGGTTAAGGGTTAACTACAATAGCAGGTTGACTGATAAATGAATCGATTTCTGTAGTTAAGCATATTAAACAATATCAAAACATGAATATGCTATGCTGCTATGCTGCTATGCTGCTATGCCCAAGGGGCTTGATCTCATATACCTTCTACTAATTCGGGTTTCCAGAAGTAGCCGGCGTATAACATCCCCGGTGGTATCTGCAACATCTCCTTCATATGACACCTCCCATGTTATGGTGGAAGGAGTTTCCCTGAAGCAAAGAATGTAATTTTACAAACCAAATTCATTTTGGTCTTCATTTCCCATTTAAACATTTCATGTTACATTGCTGTAAGTTTCAAGAGAAGAGAATAAACATGTGTATACAGATATGGCTGGGTGATATCTAGGGGTAACTGCACCGAAAGATTTGTACCTGTGTGATGTAGAGCCAAACAGTGCTTGGAAACAACCATTTCCCCTTAGATGCCCCACATAGACTTATTTATTTACTACAACTCATAGATGTTATTCACTGCCCCTCGTAGAAGTTACTTAGTCATGCCCCTCATAGATGCTACTTATTAACTGCACCTCATAGATGTTACTTATTAACTGCCCCTCATAGATTTTACTTACTAACTGCCCCTCATAGATGCTACATATTAACTGCCCCTCATAGATGCTACTTATTAACTGCCCCTCGTAGATGTTACTTATTAACTGCCCCTCATATATGTTACTTACTAACTGCCCCTCTTAGCTGTTACTTACTAACTGCCCCTCATAGATGCTACTTATTAACTGCCCCTCATAGATGCTACTTATTAACTGCCCCTCATAGATGTTACTTATTAACTGCCCCTCATATATGTCACTTACTAACTGCCCCTCATAGATGCTACTTATTAACTGCCCCTCGTCGATGTTACTTATTAACTGCCCCTCATAGATGTTACTTATTAACTGCCCGTCATAGATGTTACTTATTAACTGCCCCTCATAGATGTTACTTATTAACTGCCCCTCATAGATGTTACTTATTAACTGCCCCTCGTAGATGTTACTTGTTAACTTTCCTTAGTAGATGTTACTTATTAACTGCCCCTCGTCGATGTTACTTATTAACTGCCCCTCATAGATGTTACTTATTAACTGCCCCTCATAGATATTACTTATTAACTGCCCCTCGTCGATGTTACTTATTAACTGCCCCTCATAGATGTTACTTAGTATCTGCCCCTCATAGATATTACTTATTTACTGCCCCTCGTCGATGTTACTTATTAACTGCCCCTCATAGATGTTACTTATTAATTAGCTGCCCCTCATAGATATTACTTATTAACTGCCCCTCATAGATATTACTTATTAACTGCCCCTCATAGATGTTACTTGTTAACTTTCCTTAGTAGCTGTTACTTATTAACTGCCCCTCGTCGATGTTACTTATTAACTGCCCCTCATAGATGTTACTTATTAACTGCCCGTCGTAGATGTTACTTATTAACTGCCCCTCGTAGATGTTACTTGTTTACTTTCCTTAGTAGATGTTACTTATTAACTGCCCGTCATAGAAGTTACTTCTTAACTGCCCCTCTAGGATGTTACTTATTAACTGTCCCTCATAGATTTACTTATTAACTGCCTGTCATAGATGTTACTTCTTAACTGCCCCTCGTGGATGTTACATATTAACTGTCCCTCGTAGATGTTACTTGTTAACTGTCCTTAGTAGATGTAACTTATTAACTGCCCCTCATAGATGTTACTTATTAACTGCCCCTCATAGATGTTACTTATTAACTGTCTCTCTTAGACCTTACTTATTAACTATCCCTCGTAGATGTTACTTGTTAACTGTCTCTCTTAAACCTTACTTATTAACTTCCCCTTGTAGATGTTACTTATTAACTGTCCCTTGTAGATGTTACTTATTAACGGCCCCTCATAAATGTTACTTAATAACTGCCCCTCATAGATGTTACTTATTAACTGCCCCTCGTATATGTTACTTGTTAACTGTCTCTCTTAAACCTTACTTATTAACTGCCCCTTGTAAATGTTACTTATTAAGTGTCCCTTGTAGATGTTACTTGTTAACCGTATCTCTTAAACCTTACTTATTAACTGTCCCTCGTATATGTTACTTGTTAACTGTCTCTCTTAAACCTTACTTATGAACGGCCCCTCATAGATGTTCCTTATTTATGGCCCCTCATAGACGTTACTTATTAACTGTCCGTCATATATGTTACTATTAACGGCCCCTAGTAGATGTTACTTATTAAAGGCCTCTAGTGGATGTTACTTATTAAATGCCCCTCATAGATGTTATTATTAAATGCCCCTCATAAATTAACTTACTGACTTTCCCTCTTAGACGTTTTTTACGTCCCCTCATAGACGTTACTTATTAACTGCCCCTCATAGATGTTACTTATTAACTGCCCCATGTAGATGTTACTTGTTAACTGTCTCTCTTAGACCTTACTTATTAACGGTCCCTCATAGACGTTACTTATTAACTGCCCCTCAGAGATGTTACTTATTAACTGCCCAATGTAGAGTGTTACTTGTTAACTGTCTCTCTTAGACCTTACTTATTAACGGTCCCTCATAGATGTCACTTATTGACTGCCTCTCATAGATGTTACTTATTAACGGCCCCTCATAAATGTTACTTAATAACTGCCCCTCGTATATGTCACTTATTGACTGCCTCTCATAGATGTTACTTATTAACTGCCCCTCATATATGTTACTTGTTAACTGTCTCTCTTAAACCTTACTTATTAATGGCCCCTCATAGATGTTACTTAATAACTGCCCCTCATAGATGTTACTTATTAACTACCCTCGTAGATAATACTTATTGACTGCCCCTCATAGATGTTACTTATTGACTGCCCCTCATAGACGTTACTTATTTACCCCCTCATAGATTGTACTTATTAACTGCTCCTCATAGATGTTACTTATTAACTACCCCTCATAGATGTTACTTATTAACTACCCCTCATAGACGTTACTTATTAACTACCCCTCATAGATGTTACTTATTAACTGCCCCTCATAGATGTTACTTATTAACTGCCCCTCGTAGATGTTACTTATTAACTGCCCCTCGTAGATGTTACTTGTTAACTGTCTCTCTTAAACCTTACTTATTAATGGCCCCTCACAGATGTTACTTAATAACTGCCCCTCATAGATGTTACTTATTAACTACCCTCGTAGATGTTACTTATTGACTGCCCCACGTAGATGTTACTTATTGACTGCCCCTCATAGAGGTTACTTATTTACACCACCCCCACCTCATAATTGTACTTATTAACTGCCCCTCATAGATGTTACTTATTAAATACCCCTCATAGACGTTACTTATTAACTACCCCTTATAGATGTTACTCATTAACTACCCCTCATAGACGTTACTTATTAACTACTCCTCATACATGTAACTTATTAACTACCCCTCATAGATGTTACTTATTAACTGCCCCCCATAGAAGTTATTTATTAACTACCCCTAGTAGATGTAACTTATTAACTGTCCCTCATGTTTACTGTACTTACGGTGTTAAACCTTTAACATTACAGCCAATATAACTGGTATTAACTGCGGGACTTGTCTGTACAAACTGGTTAATCTGAAATGACATAAGCATGATAAAGACAGAGTACAATAAGTTAGAATGAAACTGTGTTTTAACAAGGCTGCATTTTTTAATGTTATCACTGACAGCTGAGTCTTGGCACTGATACCATACCTTAGCCAAGAGACATACCCATGTTTGCGTTAAATCATGCTCCCACGCATACATTCTTTGTTCTCACGCATTGTGAAAATGACTCTATAAGTAGTGGGTACTACTGTTTGATACTGATTGCCTCACTGTCTTGCCTCTTTACGTGAAGCTCTTCAGATATGTCAGAAGTGAGAATTTTGGTTTGTTCTGGTTTTGGTTTAATTTTATTCTTCGATCCAAGGATCTCCCAGTTTGTCCCATGTAATCCTTATCTCAATTTTCAATTTTAATGTAGTAGACCACACCACCACCACCACCACACCACCACCACCACCACCACACCACCACCACCACCACCACACCACCACCACCACCACCACACCACCACCACACCACTACCACCACCACCACCACACCACCACCACCACACCACCACCACCACCACCACACCACCACCACCACCACCACACCACCACCACCACCACCACCACACCACCACCACCACACCACACCACCACCACCACACCACCACCACCACTACCACACCACCACCACCACCACCACCACCACCACCACCACCACCACCACACCACCACACCACCACCACCACCACACCACCACCACACCACCACCACCACCACCACCACACCACCACCACACCACCACCACCTGCACACCACCACACCACCACCACCACACCACCACCACCACACCACCACCACACCACCACCACCACACCACCACACCACCACCACCACCACCACCACCACACCACCACCACCACCACACCACCACCACACCACCACCACCACACCACCACCACCACACCACCACCACCACACCACCACCACCACCACACCACCACACCACCACCACACCACCACCACCACACCACCAGACCACACCACCTTTTTTTAAGAGAGTGTCTGTTTTGTCTTTAACTGATCTGCTGGGAGCTAAATGGTTCATTGCACATGTTCACACCGTGGTTTTTTATCTAGATGTAAATGGAGAGAGCCTTAAATGTTCATTCCTGTTGGTGACATATATCCTTTTTGTGTTGGTGCGCAATACCATCCCAATTCAATTCAACTGTCCACTCTGTGCCTCTGAGGCTCCCCTTATGTATGGCATACTGAAATTGGGCCCTTTGTTACTGTTATCCTTCTAAAGACTATTTTGAACATGTAAATCTGCTGACGAAGGCCTGCTTATCGTCAAAATATTCAGAACTAGTCAGAATTCCACTAGACGGGACAAAAATGTGTTACTAGACGGGACTTTACCAACAGCACGATCCCAATATAGCGCCCACTTCACTTTGTAAAAGGGAGGTATAATAATGTAAGTTTTTGCTCTGAGTCGTGGTATTTATCTAGATACATTCAGTGACAGATATACATTATAAATAAAATATAACACTTACATCCGCGCAAAACGTCCTACTTAGATTCAAGAATTCTGTAGAATTCGGATTCAGGAGTTGAGATGTTATGTTCAGACCAATTGTCTCAAAGCTTATGCTAAATAGTTCTGAAATTATAGTATAGAACATGGAGTTAATATTAATATAGAACATGGAGTTCTATATATTTAAACATAAGTCTTTAAATGGACACAGTCATGACAATCTTGAAGTATAATGAATTCACATTTAAGACATTGATTTATTAATTTAGGATCATTTTTGCTTTAAATCTAAATAAAGGTTTAATTACTCCAAATCGGATGTGCTTACCTGGTGCATCCAAAATCAGACCACAGACCTAATAACAAATAGACTGGACACTACGACTACACTGTCAAATCCAGTCACAAATTTAATTTTCTTTCCAATGATAGTAGTTTCCTTTTTTTACATTTAAAGCAAAAAATGGAGTTTGACGGAAAATGATGACATTTTTAACTTTAAACTTCTTTTTTATACAATTCTTATTTTGAAAATAAACATTAATTATTATTTTAATCCCATTTTGCTATTCACAATGAATCTTTTGAATGTACATCAGTGAATAAATGAGAGAAAAGATACAAGGAAAAGTTAAGGTGTCGTGTGATATTTTGGTTATTTCATTGGTTATGATAGGAAGTTTCCTATCTGTTTATTATCATGTCTGTGAGTAGACCTATATAAAAGACTGTAACAAGTAAGTGATATCTTGAATGCTTCTCATCATGTTTTTGGCAGTTTTAGATGTAAAATTGCAAAACTGAAAGTAGACTGGGTATGCATGAGTGAGGAGCTGAGCAAATGTTGATATTTGTCCCAGCATTTGTAAATTTGATGAAAATACTTGTAAGTAACTAACCACCCTGTTTTCTTGTTGATTTTTAATAGCAGACATGTTTATCTTCATGAAGCTGTAAGGTCCCCAGTCTCCATATGAGGTGTGTGTGTTATACAGGTTTTTAAACGTGGTCAGATAAAATGGAAGGGTAATGGAGAAATCTTCAGTATAGTTAAGACTAAAATTAAATTACAATTTGGAAACATCAGTGTAGCTACTCACTGCTACACTTGACTGTGGGTACAACTTAGGGAGTATGTGAAACTGTGATGTAACCAGTCACTGCTACACTTGACTATGGACACAACTTAGGGAGTATATGAAGCAGTGATGTAACCAGTCACTGCTACACTTGACTGTGGGTGCAACTTAGGGGTACACATTTGTTGAGATTTAATTTTAGGCTGGAAATATGTTCAAACTCTTCAAAAACATTTAGCATAGCGTTGTAACCTTTTTCAGATATGTAAACGCTAAATCTTCAGTGTAGTTAAGACTAAAATTAAATTACAATTTGGAAACATCAGTGTAGCTACTCACTGCTACACTTGACTGTGGGTACAACTTAGGGAGTATGTGAAACAGTGATGTAACCAGTCGCTACTACACTTGACTGTGTGTACAACATAGGCAGTATGTGAAACGGTGATGTAACCAGTCACTGGTACACTTGACTGTGGGTACAACTTAGGGAGTATGTGAAACAGTGATGTAACCAGTCACTGGTACACTTGACTGTGGGTACAACTTAGGGAGTATGTGAAACAGTGATGTAACCAGTCACTGCTACACTTGACTGCGGGTACAACTTAGGGAGTATGTGAAACAGTGATGTAACCAGTCACTGCTACACTTGACTGTGTGTACAACTTAGGGAGTATGTGAAACAGTGATGTAACCAGTCACTGCTACACTTGACTGCGGGTACAACTTAGGGAGTATGTGAAACAGTGATGTAACCAGTCACCGCTACACTTGACTGTGTGTACAACTTAGAGAGTATGTGAAACAGTGATGTAACCAGTCACTGCTACACTAGACTGTGGGCACAACTTAGAGAGTATGTGAAACAGTGATGTAACCAGTCACTGCTACACTAGACTGTGGGCACAACTTAGGGAGTATGTGAAACAGTGATGTAACCAGTCACTGCTACACTAGACTGTGTGTACAACATAGGGAGTATGTGAAACAGATGTAACCAGTCACTGCTACACTTGACTGTGTGTACAACATAGGGAGTATGTGAAACAGATGTAACCAGTCACTGCTACACTTGACTGTGTGTACAACTTAGGGAGTATGTGAAACAGATGTAACCAGTCACCGCTACACTTGACTGTGTGTACAACTCAGGGAGTATGTGAAATAGATGTAACCAGTCACTGCTACACTTGACTGTGTGTACAACATAGGGAGTATGTGAAACAGATGTAACCAGTCACCGCTACACTTGACTGTGTGTACAACTCAGGGAGTATGTGAAATAGATGTAACCAGTCACTGCTACACTTGACTGTGTGTACAACATAGGGAGTATGTGAAACAGTGATGTAACCAGTCACTGCTACACTTGACTGTGTGTACAACTTAGGGAGTATGTGAAACAGTGATGTAACCAGTCACTGCTACACTTGACTGTGTGTACAACTCAGGGAGTATGTGAAATAGATGTAACCAGTCACCGCTACACTTGACTGTGGGTACACCTAAGGGAGTATGTGAAACAGTGGTGTAACCAGTCACCGCTACACTTGACTGTGTGTACAACTTAGAGAGTATGTGAAACAGTGATGTAACCAGTCACTGCTACACTTGACTGTGGGTACAACTTAGGGAGTATGTGAAACAGTGATGTAACCAGTCGCTGCTACACTTGACTGTGGGTACAACTTAGAGAGTATGTGAAACAGTGATGTAACCAGTCACTGCTACACTTGACTGTGGGCACAACTTAGGGAGTATGTGAAACAGTGATGTAACCAGTCACTGCTACACTTGACTGTGTGTACAACTTAGGGAGTATGTGAAACAGTGATGTAACCAGTCACTGCTACACTTGACTGTGGGCACAACTTAGGGAGTATGTGAAACAGATGTAACCAGTCAATGCTACACTTGACTATGGACACAACTTAGGGAGTATATGAAGCAGTGATGTAACCAGTCACTGCTACACTTGACTGTGGGTGCAACTTAGGGGTACACATTTGTTGAGATTTAATTTTAGGCTGGAAATATGTTCAAACTCTTCAAAAACATTTAGCATAGCGTTGTAACCTTTTTCAGATATGTAAACGCTACGTATGGATATTGAAAGTATTTCATTTGCTAAAATAAATATATGAGGGGAAAGTGGTCAGCCTTGTCGTACACCTCTTCTTACATTAAGACTTCTGACATGTAACCATTGTTTGTAACAGCACTTTCTGCATCATTGTTAAATAATTTGATCTATTGTATAAACATAGGACCAAAGTTAAACAATTCTAAAACTGAGTATATATAAACGGAATGTTAGAAATCGACATATTTTTACCATTCTGACAAGTGAGGCCTGTCCATCTACTGGTGCACTGGCAATTAAAAGAGCCTGGGATGTTGCTGCATGTGGCTCCATTCTGACATATACCCGTGGCACACTCGTCTACATCTGAAATACATCAAGGGCATATTTATATGACCACTGGCGTAGTAATAAAACACTTGACAGCATTACAGGAGTCCAACAAAAACTGTTACAAAATATTAGGTATGTGCAAGAGACATTGCGAATTAATAATTCATAAAAAGTGTTTTTCTAAACCAAACAAAAAAAGAGAAACTTTGGCTGATACCGATGCTGAATATTTCTAAAGGACAATAATTAAAAAATACACTGAAAATGCTAAAATATATTTTAATCATTGCCTAAAAGGTTTTCAACAGACAAATTTATTATTATGGAATGAAAATAAAACAATCGGAACCATGGATTCATTTCAAACATTCCTAAAGCTGAAAGCAAGACTTTGGTGAACTCTATGTTTTGCCTTTTTATGACCATTGGCGTTTGTTCAAAAAAGTAAAATGCTGCAGTTTTTATAAAGGTACAGATATGTATTGTAACTTGATCCATCAGCAGCATTATTTATCAAAATCTTGATCCATCAGCATCACTTTTTATCAAAATCTTGATCCATCAGCAGCAATTTATAGAAATTTTGATCCATCAGCAGCACTATTTATCAAAATATTGATCCATCAGCAGCACTTTTTATCAAAATCTTGATCCATCAGCAGCATTTTATCAAAATCTTGATCCATCAGCAGCACTATTTATCAAGAGCTGCATCTACCTTGATCTTTACCCTTTATTAAGTATTTGCTGTCTTGTCCATAATATAAAATGCAGCGATTTTTTTCACCCTTTTGGAAATGGTACCAGCAGCCATTCAATTGGGACAATTTGTGTTGTTTTGCTTTAAATTAGGAATTTTTTACTACCAAACAAAAGAATACTTTGCAAACACATTACCATGTATACATTCTCTTTAAGTATTTCATTACCCAAACCTAAAAGACTATCTTTGAAGTTTCACTCTAAACAAAATAAAATGTTTTTTTTTTTGTTTTTTTTTTTGTTGGGGGATTGAAATTTTTCAGTTTGGAAAAAAACATACTTTTTGCCATGGGGAATGGTACCATTTTTCAGTACCACTTATATAAAAGGAACAAAAACACTGAAATGGCAATAATATGAAATTCACAAAAAAATATGGGTAAAAATGCTGTATCGTACGTATGCAATTCTTCTTTATTCCATTTCATTATCGGCTTTTCTTCTGTATTGCAATTAATACCTTTGAAAAAAACATTTTACCAATTTCGCAATAATTCCCAGTCCAAAACTGCGTACAACTGCAGGTAAGTGTGCCGTCTCCATTGCCACATGTTCCATTGTTTAAGCACAGTTCTCCTTGACTACCGTCACATCCATTTACAGCTAAAATAACAGACATGTATGTCCAGTTTTTCATGACAATATTTTTCTTTTGTTGTGATGGTATACATTGTGAAACTAATTTGCCCTAGCAAACAGCTATATGTAGAGCTCTTCCCAAGATGACTGCTATATTCAAAGGTTATTCAATGATAACTATTATATTTCTTAAATGATGCCAGCTGTACGTAATGCCTATTCCATGATGCCAGCCGTATTTAATGCTAATTCTATAATGCCAGCTGGATGTAATGTTTATTGCATGATATCAGCTGTATGTAATACTTATTCCATGATGCCAGCTGTATGTAATGCTAATTCCACGATGCCTGCTCTATGTTATGCTTACTGCATCATGCCTGCTGCATGTAAAGCTTATTCTATGACGCCAACTGAATGTAATGATTATTCCACAATGCCAGCTGTATCTAATGTGTATAACATGATGCCAGCTGTATGTAAGGCTAATTTCATGATTTCAGCAGCATGTAATGCTTATTCCATGATGCCACCCGTATGTAATGCTCATTGCTTGATGCCAGCTGCAAGTAATGCTTATTGCATGAAGTCAGCTGTATGTAATGCTTATTCCATGATGCCAGCTGTATGTAATGTTTATTCCATGATGTCAGCTGTAGGCAATACTTATTCCATGATGCCAGCCGTGTGTAATGCTTATTCCACCATGCCAGTCGTATATAACGCTTATTCCACAATGCCAGGCATATGTTATGCTTTTTCCATGATGCGAGTTGCATGTAATGCTTTTTCCAAGATGCCAGCCGTATGTCATG